>JABVXS010001152.1:0-17896 GCA_013365335.1 Madathamugadia hiepei | reverse complement strand
ACACACACACACACACACACACACACACACATACACACACAAAGTTCAGGTGACAAAGGTTAAAGTTTGAGTGGAAATTTTAATTTAAATAAATGAATTAAGTTTGGCAAAAAAAATTTCCCTATAAATGAATAATTAATGGTGAGAATGAAAGGAAGGAAAGGGGAGGGAGAGAGGGGGAAACAGCGATAAAGCGGGGAGAAAGAGTGCGACGTGCATAATGATAAACTCTTACAGTAATTCTGCTAAATTTATCTTCTTTTTTTTTTGTGAAATAAAATTGCTACGGTACTGTTGTAATCATACTCTACTAAAATTTTTGATTTTTCTTAAAAAAAAAATGTAATTTTTTTTTAAAAATTATTTAAAAAAGCTATACCTTAACAAAGCAATCATTAAATGATAAATTATGCCTTAGGGAATTTTGCCAACGTCGGGTATTTTTGCGATAAAACGGGAATTTCTCCATGATATATTTGTAAATTTCAGTTAACGGTAGCATTTTTTCCTCTGAATTCTGTATTGCCATATATGTTAACCAAATGTACGAATATGGTGGCTTCTGAAATTTGTTAAAAATTGATCATTGATGATTGATGAAAAATTAGTAGTAAATTAATTAAAAACTATCAAACAATTAGCAAATTAGTAAATACATTTTTTTTTAAATTTTATTTTAAGCTTAAGTAAACAAAAATTGCTAATGCAAAAGATTTTAAATGAATTAGTATGTGTATATGAGTGGTAATTGAATTTTTTTTTTCAATTCAAAATTTAAAATTTAATTTAAAATTAAAAAAAAAATGTTTATGTAGAATAGGTTAAAATAGTACAATTTTCTTTTCAAAATTTTAATGTATATTATTAGAATAATACAAAATTTCAAAATAACAAAAAAAAAGTCATTTAAAAAAATATTTTAATGAAAAAAAAAAAATTTGCAATTCCAAAATTGAATTATTAAGTTTTGGAATAATTTAAATTTATAAATTATTTCTTTAAAAAAAAATTGTTTTCAAAAAAAAAGCCATAAATTTTCATGAATTAATTTGCATATTAAGATTGTATATTTATAGCTATACTATTGGGCGCCGCTCAAATTTTAATGAAAAATAAACTGAAAAGCTTTTAGGTAAATGTTGATTATTGCCAGTACTTATGATACTGTAACCTGTCTCAAAAGATTAAGACATTATCATATTTCCTAATGCTAAAATTAATTTATTCATCTTTGGTACGGTAGCTGGAAAAGCTAAATTAATATATGACAAATGAATGGTACAGTATTAATTATATACAAGACTAATTATTATACGAGATTGATATATAGCCATATTTGAAAGGGCAAATATTTCACCTGATCGTCGTAGGAATTTTTTCCAGGTCTTGGCATTGAAATCTTTTGCAGCAGTAAAATGGATCAGTAATACCGCTGCTGCTGCTGCTGTTTTTCTTGTTGCTTGTTTGTCCTTATTACGATTTAGGATAAAAATTCGTGAAATTTCTCGAATAAGAAAATCAGGAAGGAATGGATGAAACTGCAGATGGATGGATAAGTAAAAAAAAAACTGTACTAATGTGATGGGTGGTTGTTGGTGAAAGAAATGAGCAAATTATCATTAAATCGAACTCATTTCAACCCCCAATACAGGATATGAACACATACATAAATATGCATTATGTCAACTAGTAAAAGGTAGGCGAAGGAGGAGCAGGGAGGTAAACGGGGGGGAGGGGAATGGAAGGAGAAGGAGGCGGAGGAGGGGACCGTTCGATAACTGTCGCATGCAATTGTCACAACACATTGCAACCGGTTAATTGAAAATGGGTGGAGATTGCGTGGGCCAAATCAACCAATCATTGTTAGCCATTTAATGGTATTAGCTCTATAGAGCGATGACATTATGGATAGGAGCAGCGGTAATACCTAACATTAACATTGCCCCTTATGTCATCATTTGGTTAACGACTTTTCTTTTTCTGGGACAATTTGTTTGGATTACGGTAGTCATTTGCTTTTCTCAAATGTTTGCTTTCAACGGATAAATATTATTGCCTTTTTTTTTTTTGTAAAACAAACATTGTCCACTACCGTAATGGTTATTTTTAATTAGTTTACTGACTAATTAATGATTATAGCCCATTGTAGTCAATTAACATTTGTAATAGATATTCATTGAAACTAATTAATGTGAGAATTACAGTGCTTCATTTGTAATCATAATGAATTTGAATTGAAAAGAAAACATTTGAATTGATTAGCAAATTTAAGGAAATAAAAAAAAAGCAATTTCACCAATTCAATCAGTAGTAATGAAGCATTATAATTTTGTAAAAAATTTATCAAATTAAAAATTAATTAGCCTTTAATTAAGCAAAAATAAATGCAATTTGTTGTGAATAATTATCAAACTGTCCGCCGAAACACATTAATATAATTAATATTATTTTCATATTTTGCAGCATTTTCAGCCCTTTTCATTTAATTAAATTAATTAAATGGATTCAAACAAAATTTTTTATTGAATTTTTTTGAAAAAAAATAAAATTTTTTTTTTAAAAAATTCACGAATGAAAGAAAATTTCGCTTTCTCTCTTTTCAAATTTTATTTATATCCATCAATTTTTTAATTAGTTAATTAAGCATTTAACTTAATTATTCATTTCATTTAGTGAAAAAAATTTTCCAAATTTTCACAAATGAATGATTTGATTTAAAAAAATATTAATTGAAAATTTATTCCAAAATAAGTTTAACATTCATTTGATGGTAATTATTTATGATAGTATATAAATAATTAATTTGTCTCGAATGTGAGCGGTCCATTTCCCGACGATGGATCTTTGCGACGGGTCAGTCGGGCAAATCTAGTCGCAGTCACATTGAATGCTAGCTAGGGTGTATTCCAACGATGACACGTATGCACAAGGCCTGGTATATGCGAATTATGATGAGCAATGGGTTTCTGGCTTATGAACGAAGCATAGAAACTGTGACGTGCAGAAGACGCTCTACAATAGCGGACCCTACAACCATGTGTGGGACAAACGCTAGGGAGAAGAAGATGATTAGCTTAGCAACAAAAATTATAGATCAGCAGTGTCGATGAAGAGGAGAAGTATCATAGCTTGAACTGATGAATTTTTCTAATTACGCACTGCAATAATTTCTATGCAAAAAGCAACAAAATAGATTTGAAAAAAGCTTTGTCATAAGTCAAATCAATCCGACAAACATCTCGTCTCTCTCTTCCACTAAACCGTTTTCGATGAATTTAAATTTGATGAGAACATAAAACTCAAAGAAATGAAGCATCAAAACTTTGGAACTTTCCTTTTTTCAAATGTTGAAATTGGCAGAATTTCAGGGTGTAATTAATAATGAACTGATTATTTGTCATTCCTGGTTGGAAAATTTGTGCTGAAATGTGCCAAAGTTCCTTTCTCAAGCATTTTTTCCAAGAAATTATTTTTGTTAATTATATAAGAAACAAAATAATCAATTGTTGTGAACGAGAGCTGAGAACAAAGATAACAACCATTCTGCAGTTTACTCATCATTTAGACCAAACCACAGTCAATTTTAATATTAGCCAATATAAAGCCACTCAAGACGTAGCAATGCTGGGCAATGCCTATTCAGCGTATTCCACGGCTTCAGTAGGGTGGAACAGCAGCACTCGTGTATCGAAGTCACCAAGGAAACCTTTTCTCTTTCCATAGAACGAAGCATTAGTGATGCTTCCCACCGTTTTGTACAATTACTTCTTTTCTGCCATTTGTGTGAGTCATCCATCAACAAAAAACATTCCATTAAACTCCCTTCATCGTCGATTGCATTTTTTATTTCTGAACTTTTGTAACTGATTTATAAAGTTACCATCGCTATTAAAGCTTAGTCTTTATTGCTGTCATGCATTCGTTATTTGAGTTTAGTTTTAAAGTTTTCGAATACAAAATAGGAATTGTCAATACTTAATTTTTTAATTTTCATTACCTTCTGTATACCTCTTCCATCAATATATTTATGAAACTTTCCTTCTATAAAAAAGTATTCTGTGCATTTGATTTTGCTAATAATATTAATTTCAAACTTTTATTTCTCTTCTTAACTGTACCAAGAGATTTAAGATATTTATAGCTGTTCGTTATGAGTCATAAAGGAGAATAATCGAAATGCTCAAAAGGTTGTTTATTGATCATTCAAAGTGACAATTCACTTTTTTCCTTCATTCCTCTAAACTTTCGTTTCCATCGATGTATTTCGCATGTGAAATTCATCCGGGCATTGTTTACCGTTTCCTTCTTTTCCCTCTCTCTCTTTCGGAGAGGAACTTGCAATATTGTCAATATATTTTTGAGTGTAGAAAAAAAAAAGTTAAATTACAGTGAGTCCGTAAACTGCGGTTGACTGTCTGTCTCTCTGTTGACACAGCCATCACATACCTCACCGGCACAGACTTTTTCAACATTTTTCTTTTCCCTCAAATAGACAAAGGGCTTTCCAAGTATTGCATTTGTGTGCTTTCACCAATCTCTGTAACATTCACTCAATTTCAGTTTCTTTTAAATATTTTTATATTAAAATTTTTTGAAATTTAAATAAGTTTTCAGCATTTCGACGTATTTCCTCTATTATTTCAATCCTTTTTGTTTCTTTTTTTTTTCACTTCCCATATTGATTAAGGACATTGTGAAATGCTGAAGAGCCTTCCAAGAGTTGCCGCATTTCATCTAAGAGAGAAGAGAGAGAGAGAGAGAAAACAAGGATGGAAATACTTTGAGAATAATTTATAACGCAGATGATCCATAATTCGATTTCAATAGAAATCTCTCATTTTTCCACTATATTCCCATCGATATGTCAGAATATCTTAGACTTAAACATTATACTTCCAGTGCTTTAACTTGCATGAATGACTTTGCTGACAAAGAGACGTTTAAATGATTTTTTAGATTATTCATTAATAAAGCTTCAATCGATAAGGAGACCTACTATTGTGAGGTGTTGCAATGTGACGGACGATCGCACGATGAAAGAGCTGAAGGCATGTGAAAGTGAATTACTAACAAATCTTTCAACCGCTAACATCGCCAAGTTACAACGATGTGTGATAGCTTAACGGATGATTTGGCAGTTAAAGCTGAACTGCAAAGAGGAAGGAACGAGTTGGGACGGACCGCAGCGATAAAGCATTTCTTCGACGCTTTCCAACACTTTCCTCAGATTTTCATTACCATTTTTATTGAAAGCCAATGAAAGTAATCGATTGCTTTGCTTTTCCTCCATTAATTATTTGCCGCGTGAACTACTGTTCTTCTCATTTAGTAGCAAAGAAGGGGGTAGGGATGGTGCGGGAATGAGAAATACGGGATATTCGGGATGTGCTGGATCGGTTACTGGATTAAAGCTGCGAAGATCGTTTGTGAGAAAGCAAAAGCAAAATGATTTAATATCCAATTTTGCAACCGAGCAATACCATCAAAAGGCATCCATTATCTACGAGTTTAGGCTACTAAGAACTACTTGTCAGTGACTAAGCTGATTGTAATAATAGCCGTATACCTTGTCTCATGCCTAGTCCTTAACAAATCCTCAAAAGAATCAATTTCATTTTGAATTGAATTTCACGTAGAATGAATGCTGGAGTGGTGACGTCAGGAGTGCATTATCCAGAATGATGTTGTTCCTCCGGATCGGGAATTGTTATTTTGAACGGAGTGCATTTCAAGCAGTGCTGCATTGTTTGCATAGGATGGATGGAACATTCCACGTCAAGTGGTTTACTTTTTTTCCATTTCATTCTTGGTGACTGTTTTTTTAAGTTATTCAATCCTTTCGCTACTTATTGAATACTTTTTTCTTCGCACAGGATGCAAACCTTCAGAAAGCGACTACTTGGAACTTTTTTTCATCATTTTTGAAACTTTTGTGATAACTATTGAGTTAATTTCGTATCAATTAACTACTGATTTTATTTCACGTTTCCTTCCATTTCCGCTGTTCTCTGTCATCTATTTTAGTCTTTGTTAAAATGAAGTAAGCTAAGTAACCAACTAATTTCAGAACTACACTTTCACCTTGATTAATTGAAATTATATCCTTCCAACATCTTTGACTATTTTGAAAAATGGGATAGGATTCGTGACATGTCTTGACACTTTGAACTTTAGTTCTCACCTGTAACAGCCAACTAAAATTGAAGAGGGAAACTTTAGATTTTCCGTTTTGTTAGCATATTGTGAGTGCACTGTTTTATGAAAGAGAGCATGGAAAAGTGCCTTAAAACAGTCATTTGGAAAAGGCATTTGCCCATATTACTGAACGGTCCTTTTTGTCACTTTGAAAGCAAAGTAAATAAGAAGAGATTCAGTAATGACTATCGCGAAATTTCTTACTTTACCATTTTTGGTTGTGACATTTCCTTAGCAAACTTCTTCGTGGAGCATTTATTTTTGAATGCTCCCAAAGGTCACGGAACGATCCGGGAGATGGTAGGCAAGGCGAGGATCAGGTCATAGTCATGCATTCATTATATTCCATACGTGTCCTTGTTCCCTCTTTATCATTATTTTGTGTAAAAAGTTTGATAAATTTACTAAAATATAAAGAAAAAAAACCTTTAGAAATCTGTGTCGTTAGCGCAAGTACATAGCGGCGCCAGCGTAAGTCACTCAAATTTTCACGGAGACAAAGAACATTTGTAAAATTGGAATTAAACGAAAATAATATGACACTTGAAGAAGTTAAATTTTCTCTTTCAATGAAATCCAAAATTAAGAGTAAAAATCAAATTTGAATGCTAAATAGCAAGTGAGCCAACAAACTTTTCCTGTTTTGATCTTCTGATTAACGACTACTTGATTTGAGAAATGTTCACTTAATTCATTATTATTTCATTTGATCTTACAACGATTGCTTTCAACCTAACTGGTTCAAGTTCATTTGTCTGAATCTGTCGAATTTACGTTTAAGAAATATTCGTTGCTTGTGTTTTGCTCCAAAAATCCTTCCACTGTAGTAGTGAGGACTTTTAAGCTGAACTGATTATTCAATGTATCAGTTTCTACAAGCGCTTGTTGAATGGATCGGTTACGAGTGAACTTGCTGAGGTATTTCCTGAAGATTCCGAAGATAATCGTTCTTTTATTAGTTCTTTCAGTTCCCCTATTCTCGTAAATCTTGCGTATTTTAGGTTTTGAAACTTTATAGGTGATTCAAATAATAGTTGTAGAGTTGAAGAGCCAAAAATTGAAGACAGGAGAGGATTCAGGAGAAAGAGAAATGAATTGAATATCTGATCGATCGATCTCTGATTTGTGGGAGCTATTCGACCTTACATGTCACTCAGTGAGATTTTATACAGAAAGTACGACATGTAGCGTATGCCACGTTAAAACTGTATTCAAGTACTGTAAAGTAATTCACTGTTTACATGATTTCACCTAAAGTGCTCAAAAAAGTGGAACCAAAAGCTTTTATTAAATCTTCAATGTCCAATAATTCAAAAAAAATATTGTTCAGTTTGGTGCTTTGGATTTTTGTGTTTGCAAGTAAAGGTCATTTGAAAATGAAATAGGTGAAAGCGGATTCATAGTGTAATGGATTAATCGGCAGGTGGAGAGATCGATACGACACACAAATACGAGGGTTCAGTCCCCAGATATGTTATCACCGAAGACACACCTTAGTGACGGGTCGGTCGGGCAATGATAGTTGCATAGCATGAAAGAATTCTACAAAATAAAAATAGCTGCAGTTGAACGAAATGGGCGAAAGGTACAACAGAAATCACTTGCGATAAGAAGATAAAGTGATCGCCCCCAAGTTTAATGACTAATAACGAACACAACAAATTGCATGTATGGAGCCGAACGCACAAACACGGTGCTCCACAATAGCAGATCCTGCAACCTAGCGGGACAAACGTTACGAAAAAAAAAGAGAATGAAATAGGTGAGAGTGACGTGGAGGTAAATCAAAAATGAGAGGGGGAGAGGTGTTTCTAGAAAAGTTTCCATTTCTTATTTTATAGTCATCCTTGCTTCCTCGTTTCAGTGCTACTGATCCTTCACTAAAGTCTTGAAAAGCGTTTTTCATTTTAAAAAACTTTCATATTTATGGCACATTTTTTTCTTTCTAATTTTTACAGCATTTTCGACAATTACACAATTTTGAAGGCCACCAAAGCGTCTGCAATATAATTCAGAAAATATCAAATATCTCATAATTTGAATTGAAATGTGAAAATTTAATTCATGCACTTCAAATAATTGCGTTGCATCTGCAGAAGAACGTTGCATATTTCATTGTTTCTTCAATGCGGGAAATTTATTGCTTCCATCATCTTAAATGTCGAATGTAATTGAAACGTTAGGAAAATATGAAGTTAAATCATTGATTGTATTAGAAAAGCATGTCCATTTAATTTATGAGCGCTCCGATTGAACTGCTACGATTAGTTGATTTTTTAACAATTTTTGAATTTAAGAGGAATTGAATTGGCGGAACTAGCTAGACGAACAGAACATACACCATGCCATGCCTAAACATGGAAATGATGACCTATCCAAACGGGGAAGGTTAGGCCTACGACATTGGCGGTGATTGATACATTGTGTCGTGGTGACGCAAAGACTCCCATCATGGAGTGAGGAGAAGGACAGTTGCACTTCTTTCAAACACATTGAAACCTTTCGCACAAGCAGGACAAAAAAAAGGCTGACAGGTGGACCTATCAAGTCTATCTGTTCGTTTCTCCCCACATTTCCTTTTGTGTTTCTGAGCGCTTAGAACACTTTAAAAAAATTCAAAAATATTCATCCCTTCAGTTTTTCCCGCCTTCTTCAACTCTTCCTGAAAAACCGTAAGTAATCCGAAGTACCCGTTTCTACCTCCCTTCAAGGTTTTCAGTCTGCTTTGTCTGTCTTCAACATAGGTGAAGATTAATAATAATTATTGATAAGATGTTGAAGAAATGAATGTATCATTGCCGTTCGGGGGTGTTTGCTTTTTAAAATAAACTGACAACTTTTAACACTGAAATTTGTAAAATTTCTCGAGCAAAACCAAATATTCCCACGAACATTTAACATTCAGAAAATCTACCCAATCCGGTTGCCTTTATCTCTCTCTCTCTCTCTCTCTCTCTGGTGTAACCGTACTATTATTGTCACCTCATCGGATAACCCTATAACTTCGGTTACATATTTTATGAGCAAAAAAACTTGATATTTTGTGCTCTTCCTGAAATCATTTCGATATTTGAAATCAGAATCATACGAGAAAAGCTTACTGAACGCAGAACTACGGCCAGTTTGCATCTCACCTTCGCAAGATTTGAGATTTTCAGAGGAAGTTTGTGCGAAGTTTTCTGAATGGCATTGGTGCCACCGGTACCGGGAGAAAAACCGAAGCGACAAGTTCTGCTGCGTCTGTCTATAAAAGATGAATGCTATTGAGAAACTGGACAAGATTTTCCGGCGTCTAAGAAGGAAGAATCGCCGTGCCACCACGAGACGTGTGCGAAAGCAATCCAGTTCGGGTAGTGATGAAAATAATTTGACGGCACAACAAACGGATAATTCAAAAAATGATCGTAAAATTGGCAACAACTGTCGCCCACATTTAAAGCCAATAACACCATCCGTTACGACAACAATAGTAACTAGGCAGCCCTCAGTAAGTGAGAAATATTTCTTGACAGTAATGGGATTTCAGGTTTACCGATCGGATACTAGCATGTTTATACGGTATTTGATCATTTATAGGAAGAACTGGAAAGAACAGGTAACCTACAGCAACAGCAAAATCAGCAGCACAACGACCAGAAGTCCAACCAGAATAGGCAATCGAAAATTACGGAAATCCCTGATGTTAAAATACTAGGTAGTAACGAGACTTTTACTTTTAAATCACTACTATCACCTAACTATCCAAATATTCCAGTTCTCCCGGATGACTTGGTAACCCCAAAAAGCCTCACTACTCCGGATAAATCATGTGAATCCGAGGATGCCGATTGTGTTTCCGATTACTCCACCTATGCATTACAGCGGGGTGCTACACAAAAATCCGTTTGCGAACTGGATATGTCAGTAGATGAATCGTTAGCGGAGTCATGCGGTCGGGAAAGTGGCTACTTGTCGGGAATCGATATGCGGTATAGCATATCAACCACTGAGTCACCTGCCTTGTCTCCACTGGGAGTAGTTTATTTCCGAGCTCAGCCGTTATCCCTACCTGCGTTAGCAGCAGTCACACAGCAGCCTATCGAAAGTGACGAGTTGAAAAAGAACGAAAAAAGTCACCTGCAAGCGATTACCATTCCGCGACAAACTGATAGAACAACAGATTTAAAGCTTCAACATGAAGAAGCCACAATTCCGGATTACTCAAGCACTGAACAGCTACTCCGGGATAGCATTGTGGAAACGAAGTACATTACAACAATTTTCGAGTCTTCATCGGGTGGTATCGTTGATCTGATAGATGAAGTCCTCAAAGAATTCAGTTTGTGGTTCAGTGAAGGGACTAGCCTGTTAGGAATAGCATGTGAGGTGCAATGGTCAGTACCCGATAAATACCGGCATTTTGCTTCCGAAAAAAGGTACTTCATTCTTCTCCTAAATTACTGGGCGGAATTCAGTGACAACAGTTTTCGTCCTTACTTTTTATAGAACTTCCAAGTTCTTTCTGAATATTTGATGCCTTCAGTTTTTTGCGGCTATCTTTTGGTATGAAGCAGGCAATTTGAGTTTTCCGAAACTTCCGTGGTTGCTTGAATGATTCAGTAACTTCATCACTCAACTTTTCTTATCTGTTTTCATGAATTCAGTCATGAAGTGAACCTAATATCTAGAATGATGGGAGCTCTTCATCATTCACTTCGACAAAACAATCTTCGTGTATTGAACATGAAGAGTAGAAATGGTAATTATCTTTTACCGTTAACGATGACATCAGCTGTAACAAAAGAAAATTGTGCACGCAATTGTCAATTAAATTGCTTCCAAGGTAAATCGTGGACATTGCTATTATTTTGGATTCATTGAAATCTGTTTTTCAAGAATTCATTTTAAAAAAAGCAGACAATTTTCAATTTTTTTTTTTTAATGCAAAACCAAAAATCTATTTCATAACACCAAATAAACAGTTTGTCAGCTAAATATCGAGAAATTTTGCAAATGCAATTGCAAGTTGTGAAGTTTTCAATTGGTTCTATTTAAATTTGGCAAATTTGCTGTGTAAGGTTAGATTCTAAATCTTTTTTTAAATCCAACTAGGATTAAGTCAGGTTTGAATTCCAAACTTACAAGCCGATTTGGTGATGTCGAGTTTTTCCTTGAAAAAAAATGTCCGGAAAATTTGTTTCAATTTGTTCGTTAACTCAGGTGTTTATCGTCGTTCCTACACGTCTTTATTGCCGTATCAACACAAAGATGCAGGTGTATGGCATGCACCTTATTGGTGTTTGCCTGATACTGGTCGACCAAATCCAGAAGAGCCAAATCCGGAGCAGTTCATTTTTGGACGTGATCCATTCAAACTTGATTTTGGCAGTTTGGTTGCTGTCAATGTTGTCGCACTGAAAATTGCACTACAATAATTTTGAACGAAAACTTTTTTTTTAACCTTCAAAATAGTACCATTTTCTTTGAAAATTACATTCTCAATAAGTAAAGAAAGTGCGTTCAATCTTTGAAATTAAAAAAAACAAAATTCTTGAGTTTGCATATTAATTCAAGGATTGTGATCGTAGTCAAGGAAAATTGCGTTGTACAGCTAAGTTTATTTATTTTTTACATATCCTTGTCTTTTTCCTGAAATCAGTATAAACTCCTGCACTTTTCTTTGACTTCCTCACACAAGGATCTATCAGGAACTTTTGTAAACTGTACGGTTCAGAGAAGTCTGTCGAAATATTTCGGTACTTTGTACTCCTTGAAATCATCCTTGTTCGTTCAAAGCGATAATTCAGAACTTATCTAATCCTTCGAACATATCACATAGAAGAAGCATTTATTCTTCAATTCGATGGGCGAATTTTTTCAATAAAACACAAATAATTCGTTGAGCTACCGTACAACCACTATTTGTTAGATAGAGATGCTCATCGTTCAAAAATTGAGTTTTTTTTTTTTTAGCCATCAGATTTAGTGATTGATGTCATTATATTCGAACTTTTCAACTGGAAATTAAGCTAACAATTGCACACCATCATTATCTCAAATTCACATCCGTCGTTGTATACCTTCGTTGCAAGTGATACCCTGCAACATGGTTGTCTTCTCATTAACTGACCACGTGCGGCATCTTTCCTTGCGTGTGAGTTCGAGACAGAAGAATAGCCTCGAGCGACAGTCACATTTTGATTTCAAGTCCACTCAAGCAGACAATTCACTGTTTTGAACCCTAATATTTAAATTTGAAAACTCTGTTCAACTTCATTTTTCTGTATAGAATGGTTTTTTTAATCGTCACCACTACTTGATTCCCAGAAACTTTTGAATCGCTTCGCAAATCACCAGTGTACGGGATACGTGGTTTAGATTTAATTTCTCTGACCCAATATGATTTTTTGAAGCAGCAAAAGATTTTTTGATTTTTGTAGTGTGTGCCTTTTTGTTTGCATAACCTATAGCTGTTTTCCTCTCGGGTTCGAATGGTAGGCTCAATTCAAGGTCTGAGATATCCCGGCGTAGAGCTGAAACATCCTTGTTAAGGTCAACAACAACTGCTTTCAATCAAAAAGTATCAAATGAAGTTTCGCTGCGAAATAAGCATAAATTCTTCAATTTACTATGTAAACTGTGGTCATTGGGAAGATTTCTCAGTTTTATTTGTAAATTTTTCAAAATCAGAAACTTTGAAAACCTTTGAAGTTTAGAAGTTTTTCCAAAAATATTTCAAAAATTGATCATTTTGAATCTGAAACTGTTTGATTCCAGCTGAAGGTCAAAGCGGAAAATGCCGTGGAAATGGATAAAATAGCAGAACGTTTGTTGCGAATTAAAATCAAAGATTTGGACGACAATTCACCAGTCTTTTCGGAAATTACCAGCGTATTTTTTTATCAATATAATTTTCCAGTAGTGAAAAGGTGAACTTCAGTGAAGTACAGTGACTGACTTCCATTTTTGCCTCATTGATGATTCGAGGCGTAAAAAGAGAATCGACCCATAAAGCTGATTCAACAAGGTTTTAACATTTGATTTTCAGTGAGTTTATTATTCATGCTCGGTCATGAAATTTCAGTCAGTACCTTCAGTATTTATGATTCAACCAGGGGATTCTGTCGTTGGGCGATTGAAAGCAGTGGACATGGATGATGCACCGTATAATTCGATATATTACTATATGATACCAAGCTGTAAGCTTTTTTACATAAAGAATCTCTTCCATTTATCAGCATTGCAAGGAATCGAATAAATGTGAAAGAGGAAATGAATGAAATAGCTCAAATTACTGTAAAGGTTCTAATCTCGATGGAATGTTCACGATTGACAAACAAAATGGCATTGTTTCGGTGAAGAATCGCAACGATCTCAAATATGACGAATATCATTTATGTGCTTTAGCCAGGTCTCATAATTTTCTATAAGTTTTGAAAAATTTTATTCAATTCGTTCAACCGGTAGGAGTTTTCACATTCGCATGCTTGGAAATCGAAAGACTGACTTCCAAGCATCCGAAAGCAGCGCAAAATGATTGTGAAATGTTTCATATTTTGTTGTGATTTTCTAAATGCTTAATTGTTACAGTGCATTCAGTATGCCCGAAATACCGAGTATAGCATTTGACAGTAAGAATGCAAGTATGATTGCATTCACGGTACGAACCGAAACAAACAGTGTTGTAGAACATGCGAACAAAGTGAAGTATCAATTTCAGAACAACACTATTACTGTACTCGGTTAGCTAACTACTCTCTTTACTTTCTCAACTAAGTTTAGCAGTCTTGATGTTTCCTATGTCGAGAAACGATCGCTGAAGTAATGTGATTCTTTTCAGGCATTGACCCAGAATTCACGGTGCCAGTGACCGGACTGAAAATACATCAACCGATGATAACTTATCAGCTTGGATCAATTCAATTCACACCGTACATATCACTTTTTTCTTCCGCTTTTTGCCATTTTTTTTCGTTCAGCCGGGAATGAGGAATTGAAATCTCTTCAGAGCCGAACATGAAGAAATACCCAAAGAATTAGCGCCATATTTCTCGATTGATCCCATGTCAGGTGATATTCGCATCGATCCGATACTTACTGATTATACGGAAGGTGTGTTCACCTTTGATATTGTTGCCAGTCAACAACGGGCGACTAAAGAATCCATACAAATTGCGCATATTTATAAGCAGGTGAGCTTATTCGAATTTATCAAGAGTGCAACATTATTTCGCAGTAGAGAGTTGTCAGTGAAATTATTAAATATTTTTGTGGAATGTGTGAGTCTTACCATCGTTTAAAGCTCCAACACATTTCGGGATTTACATTTTTAATGGTGATTTCTGGTTTCATTTCATCTTCAATTTAAGGTGCATAATGTGAAAGTTCCATCGCTGCTAAAGTTCATTTTCGACGAGAACGTTCATCGTCTAGGACTAAATCTTGAAGACTTCAAGGAGTAAGTGTTGTAGCTAAATGCGGTAATCAAGTTTCTTTAAAAAATTGCACAGAAATTCCTAAATCTTTTCTTGCAGAAACATACAGAATGCACTCAAAACAGAGCCGACAATGACAGATATATCTGTAATTTTCGGAACACCTCACATTTACGAATCAGTGGAACGAAACAGATTTGTGCTTTGAAATTTAATTTTGCCCGAACTTTTCTGAGCTTTCTTCTACATTTTCCTGATTCAGAAAATAACTGAATTCTTCTAAGCTTATCCAAATCGATACATTGATGGCTGTTACTTATATGGTGCATTAAAATGCCCATCATTATTCTGATAATTTCGAAATTCCCTCTACGAATCAGTCCAGCTCAAAATTAATAAGTAATGATTTTAGATCGTCGGTATGTTTCTACTCCTTGCGTAATGGAATAATCCTTGGACAGAAAAGTACAGTTTTGATGCTTTCTTCAGCGTTGAATGATGGAAGCACGCTTTCACGTCTTTATCAAGCGTTCAAAGTAGCAAACATCGAGGTAAAATTGTGAAAAGAAACTTTTCACCTTTCCTGATATTAGAAGCTCCATTGAAGTTATTAGTAATCTTGTATGAATATCCATTAGCTTTTTTCTCCAAAAATTTTGTGGAATATCAAAGCTTCATTGAAATTTTAGCCATGCATTGAAGCAACTCATACATTATCATCCAGCCTGATGATATCACGCTCCGCATTATTCTGGATCAGCTTCTCTCTCGTTGGAATCCTAATATTTCTGTCTTTTTGCATTTACTCTTGCTTCATCATTCGATACAAAAACTATTTGGATATGAAGAAAGCATCTCTGGGTTGATTTCTCCTGAAATCTTTGAAATTATCAACTTCACATTAAACTTTTAGTTCAAATGCTAAGGAATCATTAGTATTCTGACTAATCAGCCATTGGTGTTTATCAATGCTAAGGACTATTTGCTGATATGAAATGAAATTCTGTAAGAAACAAACCGTATGAAAATTATAATATTACGATAATTCTTGTGACAGAGTTTAGTTAAGAGAAGAAACGAATGGACAGGTGGGGTTACTGATAATTTACAGTACTCACTTGTCCAAAAGTTTTTCGTCGCATTCTGAAATACACTGTGATTATTATGAATCAATGAATAATAATAATAGTACCAATTTAGCCGATGAAGCATCTTCATCAGCCGTATCGGTTAAACAAACACCACCCGTACAATTCTACAGTATCAGTAATCTGTAAGATTTCATTTTTTCAACTTTGAACTTGAAAAATTGCTTCTATTACGTTCCCATAAATGTTGTTTGTTGTTCTTGTTGAAATTGTAAATATGGACAGTTGCAGACCGTCAATGGATTACGACAAAAGTTTCAATGCTAATTATGATAACAGTGATAATCTTTGATTTTTTCGTTTTTTTAAAAAATAAAGAAATTTTCATAACAAATTAATTTATCGTATTCAGCTAAATGAGCTGTGATGAAAAGAAGTTCATAGTTGTTGAGCTGAATTCGCTTGTAATTCTGTCGCAGAATTCAAAATGCTGTTTGGTAATTGGGGTTAGCTTAATGGTTCACCTAGCTCCTTAATTGCAATGAAAAGACATAAAACATATTAAACTGTAATTTCCGTATTTGCAAAAAATAGCAGTGACTTTAATTCGCAATTTTGAAATTTAAAAATAGCAGTGACTTTAATTCGCAATTTTGAAATTTAAATCCATCAATGGGGAAGGGAAAACTGTGCAAGGGTGATTTAAGAGCAGTTTCATGGTATCGTTTTTTTTTTGTTTCCAGTTTAATATTTGAATCATTTACATTCAAATATTTGATTTTGAATTTCTTGTGCAAATGAATGCAAATTGCTATCAATGAGTGGATAAACTTTTTTTGGATTGAAGAAATTTGAAGCTAACTGAAAATCCCTGCCTTGAAAGGTATTCAAAGCGGATTAAAAATAGTCAATATTCAATAAAGAATTGCTTTTTTTTTTTTTCTAAACACTCATAAAATACCGCTGAAGTTATTATTATTATTGTTATCAGCTGTCATTCAACCAGAACTGATCTATGATCACATGCAGTGAAACAGAAAATTCAAAATGAATTTTGAATTCAATCACAAGCAGAATTTTCGTTTTTCCCCGACCATTTTATTTTAGCAGAGTGGTTTTCACCAGAATTGGAAGTGTTTTCATCAAAAGTTTTCCGTTCTCACTTATTTGTGTCCTACATTCCCAAACCTTTTTTTCTCATTTCTCTTTCTCTCTCATTTGATTCAAATCTTTTTATCTTCGACTCTCCGACAACTGATAACTTTTCAACAATCTTCTCAAATACCTGTATGCTGACTTATTACTGACAATTAATTTTCGATGAAAGTGAAAAGGTAAAAAAGGTAGCACAGAAAGTTTTTGTCGAGCAATTCCTTGAGAATCCTCGAGTCGGTAAGAGATGTTGTCAAATAAGACCTATCATACAATCTCAAAAGAATACTATGACGCAAATCAATCAATCGATGATTTTTTTCGTAAAATATTACAAGCCATTTGCCAAAGTTTTTTGCCAACTATTTTCCAAGTACAATTAAGATTCTTCTCTTACGCGTTGTTTTTCTGTTTTCCTGTTTTTTTTCTGTTTTTTTTTAATTTTGTTTTTTTTTAAATAAATGTTCTTATGACAAACAGCAGGGAAGAGACGGTATCGTTGAGAAAATTTAGTCTTAGAGGGCTAATTGCTATTATTATTGAGGTCTATTCTGTTAAGATAGATTTTTGAAATGATCTCATGATGTCAACTCCTCTTGAGATTCTTCACTAATTTTCTCACTGACAGAGGGAAATTAAACTTTTGTTGCTTTAACGATAGTTCCAAATTCCGTGAGGTTAACAATATAGCCGATTCCGCTCACGCTCTGTTGTCTTGATCCTCGTCAGAGAAATATTTGTGTCCCGTCGTATCAAGTTGCATTGAGTTTTCGTCGTATTGTTTCACAGATCCCGATAATGTCGTACATAACCTTTTTTCCTCCATCAAAACAGCAGTTGATCATCTCTCGATACCCCGCGGGCGTTGTACGTGCATATCGAGAGGTCCGTTTTTCGGCCAACGCCGGCTGTGGCACCTGAGGTTCTTAGCAGCCTCTCCTCATTCTGCTTCCTTCCAGCCAGCGCAGTAGGAAGGGTTTCCTGACGTGCAGGGAACTGAGGCCCTTTGTTGTTGTGATTTTTAACCTTATGTTTAAGTCACTCGCT
>JABVXS010001151.1:0-17899 GCA_013365335.1 Madathamugadia hiepei | reverse complement strand
CGACAATGGCCGTATGAAAGAAGAATTCTACGCCACCTGGATGAAATGGGCAAGAAGTAGTCGCCCTAAGTCCAAAACAAAATAAGAAGGGAAATGGAACACAACAACAAAATGCATCTATGTAGCCGGATGTAAGAAGAAAATGTTCCACAGAAGCGGACCCTGCAACCACGCGGGACAAACGCTAAGGAAAAAAAAAACGGTTTGAGAGTGGCTTGAATTAGAGAGAGAGGGTGGTCTGTTTAGGGTGGTCCGGTGGCGGGTGACGAATGCTAGTATCCGTTGGGTCATTTGCTTTGTTCATCACTGATATCAAAGTCGCCGGTCATTGATCGTCAATCGTAAAATTTTGATTTATTGCTCGTAGATTTTTTGGAAAAAAGGCTTTTGCTTTTCACGTCGAACTGTAAGTTTCTAGCCACTGCTGGACAGTTCCATTTTAGCTACTTATCCTCTCATACTTCATTTCACCACTGACATGGTCACTTATTTTCTCATACTCCATTGAAAATTTTTTTTAAATGCTCTATACCATTTCTGCGAAAGTCATCAGAAATACCTTTTTGAAACACTGATTGTTTCCTTGCTCCTTGTTCGGTCGATTTCTCAACGAGTTTCCTCGTGTCCACCCTTTTTCACAACTTCTTTCCAGTTTGCTCGGAAAGAAGTTGTGTTAACTATTGTCATAAGTCACTCGCTGGTTAGGGGAACTGTGACTCGCTTTGTCTCTCCGCTCTCACCTTACCCAAGGGATCCCGTGAAGAACACTCAAAACTCTCCGCCACTGTAAGACTCTCACCATGGAAAGGTTGTTTAAGTGCTTTTAATGTGTGACGTAAGTGACAAGGACTGATTAATGAGGTAATTAGCAAATTTAGAACTTTCCGCAGTTGAAATTATGTGCAAGGTATATCCATTTCAAGTGACGCTTCGTTACTGCCTTTCGAGAACAAAATTTAACGTGTTTTAATTAATAATTTCTCATTTAAGCTAGGTATTGTCAAATTTTCAAATTTCCGAAAATCAAACTGTACGCATTCATTTGGCAATGTTTGCTGGTTCTCCTTTCAAGATATTGGAACCTCCGAAATTTGTATATAATGGAAAATGGCTGAACATGCGTGAAGCACGATTTCGTAAATGCGATTCTTCGTCAGAACAGGTGTTACACTTGTACTCTCAGGCTATGGTCTACAATGCGTTACCAATTATGGCTTCAAGTCTGTCAAATTATGTTAATTAAAAAAACTAGAAAAATGATGGAATGCATAATGTCGAGATGCAATTATCAAAGAGCAAGAAGCTGATTAAAATCTCATTTCTTCCGAAATTTTTTCTGAGACTTGCTTCTTAAAAAGGACAAAGATGATGTAAATCGACTTTCTTCCATCGTCATATATGTACTCTGCAACTTAGCACGATTTTCATTGCTAAGCATCAGAAATATTTTATTTTGATCTAAAATTATGAGTTTGGAAAGTGGATTTGTAAAGAGAAATGACCTTTTCATTTACCAATAAAGTTATGAAATGAAGGTGTGGGAGTCGGTTCATCGTCGAACAGTTCCCAGCTCGAAACCAGATGGTGTTGACGTGTTGGCAACTTTGCACAAGGATGGCAAGAAGTACTTTATTCTCATCAAACAGTATCGAATCCCGATGGCTGGCATGTGCCTGGAATTTCCAGCTGGTTAATGCAATAATTTTGAATATTTTATTTGCTGTGGTTATCGTCTAAACTCACGATAGCTTAGTATGAATCCAACCACAAATTTATTTAACAAAATTATGAATTACAACGATAACAATACATCCAAATGAACTGAACTAATTCTGTAGTTTTATATAGTAGTCGTATTTATCACTTTAATCATTCAAATTAAAGTGCGTCTTAAATCAAATGTATCAGACAAAACTGCAGAGTGCTGGTGCACGAATTTTTGAGCAAATGATTTCTAACCAGTTCCAAGAAGAGTGGTGAGTAGATTTCAATCAAATAGATTATTTACTGATAAGTTATATAATTTTAAGTTGATCCCTGCAAAGCATTTTCAAGTTCCCATTTGTTGAAAAATCTTTGTTGGTTTTGGCTTTTCTGGCAGTTGAAGAATTTAGTATATTTAATCTGATTTAGTTTCAGTTAGTACTTCCTGCTTTTATTATCTGGTGATGATGATGCTTTTTAGACGATAGATCGATTATAGGCTAGATTAATTCGCATTTGATCTTGTTAGCGATCAGTACAATTGTTATTGACAAAATGCACACACATTTACTAATTCTCAAAATTCTTCCTCGTTGGAAGAATTCGTTTCATGACTGATGGTTATAAATTAACAGGATGAATTTATAACTATTAATTAGATGATAAAGTCGGAAGGAGTACTCGATGAGCAAAACAAATTACTTAGAGTCGTCGATAAGGGATGCAATTAATTAATTGTAGGCTATTTCGAGCAAACGAATTCATACTGCAAATTGTTGGGAAGTCTTGAATTGTTATTACATAACAAGAGATTTGTAATTCATTCGGTTTGCCAGGCAGTGGTCATTTCAAGATACAATAACAGATGCAATGCTAAGAAAAAGTTTTTTTTTTCGCTCTAGAAATATACTTTCTTTTTTCCTGTGTTGAAAAAAATATTCAGAATCTTTTTCCTTTTTTTCTTTTCATGATTTACATGAATTCGGCGAGTTTTCAAACCATTTGTCTTATTCAGATAATTTTCTGTAGTGGCATCATTCCTCAGCAAATTTAAATTTTGAGAGCAAAAGCTATTCACAAATATCAGCATTTTGATTTGTTCAAGTTTTCATTCCCATTCAGTTTTTTTATTTCACAGTTTGACTTCAGATAATTTTTCTTTTCATTTCAGGTTTAATTGATGAAGGAGAAACGGTCGAAGCTGCGGGTTTACGTGAATTAAAAGAAGAAACAGGTTATACAGCGACAAAGGTCTTTTTTTCTGATCGCTTTTCGTACTTCTATATCTTTTTTTTTATTTTTTTTATTAATTTTATAGGTTTTATCTTGCACAAAAGGTAAGCAAGGCTTAAGCCATGGGCTTACCGATGAAAGCGTTAATTTTATGATAGTCGAAGTGGACGGTGATGCACCAGAGAATAAAAATCCAAAACAGAAGTTGGATGATGGGGAAATCATTGAGGTTTGTTGTTTTTGGTCTTTAAATATATTATTCAGATAAGCTTCTTTCTTTCTGGAGAGTGTAGGTATGAGCCAAACATTTGATGATTATAAAGAGAAAGTCGAGTCTTGGCTTGGTTTTCGTTTACTATTTCAATCATCGAGAAAATTCGAACTTGATTTTTTAGGTCGTACTGGTTGAATGTGACAGGTTATTGTCATATGTTGAATTAATGTGTACGAAGATTTATGTGGAATCGATGGTTTATGCGTTTGCTTTGGGTATGAATCATGCGCAGCATTTTCCATAGTATCCATGCATTTGTTGATTCACTTTGGTTGCGATCACGCTAATTATTTTTATATATTTGAGCACTGAGCTGTCCAAAAATAAAATTATCCGTCTTTAGTGACTATGTGGATTGTATACGAATGGTACACTTTAATAATATGCTTAAAAGAATTGTTGCTCAAATAAGGTTTCAACCGTCTGCTACTGTTACAGATTTGAAAACTCATTCGAAGCGTTATTTTCCCATATTCCGTTTTAAAAAGCGAAGCTTATCTTGAGAATTGATTGGCCAGCATAATTTATTTTAATTTCGTAGGAAAAAGTTCCAGATACAAAGATCAGTTTTTTCATCCTTTTCAAATTATATTTTCTCCTTTTGCCTTCCATACGTTTGTTTTTTTTCTGAGGTTTGTGATAACATTTGAATGCAACTGTAATCAACAGGTTTATTCACTTTGAAGCATTAGTCCTTTCCGATAAAAAAGGTAAATAATGCAAGGAAGCCGTATACTTTCCTTGAATGCTGTAGCAGGTGTAATGGTTGGCCTAAAATGTGATAGGTGTGTTATTCACTTTCACGTGTGGTTTTATCTTCGAATTGGATTTCATCTTATATTGGAGTTTGGAAAGCAAAAGTTTTTCAAATTTGTGTGTAAACGCAGTTGTTTAGGTTTTAAGCGCTGTTCTAAAATGAATCCAGCTATTCGTTACATCATTTTAAATCCATTTTATCTTTCCTTTTTAATTCACTTTTATTTACAAGATTCGAATAGCTTTTATAGATGAGCGTGAAGAGGTCAGACAAAAAGATTCATTCCGCTTTTGTTCGTACTCCTAGAAGGAAGTAATTAATTTATTTTTCTTGATGATTGCTTAACTGATCTGCAAAGCTAGACATGCGTGATGTTGGCGAGAGATAAGTTCATCAGGTTACGAAGTTTGTGTTTTTCTACTTTTTTATGAAATATAACGATATAGCTTTTTACACATCCCTGAACAGTTATTCCAGACCAGATCCAGCAAATAACAGTGTTTTTAATTTAGAATTAAAACCATGTTCAATAAAATGATACGTAACTTTTCAAGAAACTAAACAAGTTTCCTTTTTCCTTGTTTGTTTTGCTGAAATGAATCTTTATTTCCACCAATCATAGGTTGTCAGTCAGTTATGTTCCTGAGACAAATGATCGGAAGCAACGAAGTAATACTGGCATGAAATTTGCCTAATGGGACAAAGACTAGGTCAGTTGATGTGCATCTGATATTTAGTCGAGAGAGTTGCTTGTTGAACAGAGCTTTTCACCTATTACTTGATGATTTTAGATTGCGAAAATGAAAAGAAAAATTGAGCTAACTAACTTATCGAAACAATAACAAAATGAAAGTGCACTGTTGCCTTATTTCGAAGAATGGAAAAATGGAACACAATTTAACAGTTAGTTTCCAGCACGTAAAACTATGCCAAACAGTTAGGGAGAATCGAGAATTCGAGATTGGTCAGTTATGGTGACTGTCGAGAAAGGGAAGAAGATATGAAAGAGCAAGGTAGTGTGTCTACGTGGTGTTTGGAGCTTCTCCGCTTCAGTGGTCATGTACTGGTTGACAGCAAAGTTTGTTAATAGGAAATGTTAATTCTAAAAGGATGAAGGAAGGGATGGGAGAAAACCTAAAACTAAGACGCAAAAATGCTTCTTTTTCGAGTTTAATAAACAAACAGACAATGGTGTGTGGATGGGCAATTTCATTATATTATTTCAAGGAAATGCCCCAAAAAAAGTTTATTTTCTTCAAAACGTAATTAATAGGAAGAAAGATGCAGATTAAAATCACCAAAATAGCATTTAAAAAAAAGGAATAAAAGTCGGTACATGAAGTTCAAAGGCATGGATACATTCATTGTGATACAATGATAATTACCTTGCCAACTGTTAAATAAAATTTGATATTCAAACAACAATTTGAAATTGAAATTGCACAAATTTTAAATACATCCATTTTACCTTTAAAAGAAATTACACCAACAAAGTATAAAATTTAATGAATAAAATAAATAATTAGAAAGTGATGAGAACTTGTTTCGTTGATATGTTTCCTTGAAATATCCTACATTCTTTTAAGTCATGAACATTTTCATTTGTAACGGTAATGTTGACGATGTGAGAAGCTGAAATGAAATGAGTAAGTTGTTATTTCAAAAACTTATTTCTGATAAAAGTAATTCCATAAGTGATAAGGTAAGCATGCATAACTTTGGATAACAGTAGCTTAGAAAAGGTTAATCAATATCGTAGCTGAATAGAGAAGCTGTGATGTTAAAACTCATTAACAGAGCACGGAACATGATGAATGACTGATAATAGTACATCCAATCACTGAAGAGAGCTCAAGTTATACTGACAAAGTGTCAAAACCGATAAGACCAATTTGAAGTGTCGAAAGAAGCGCCAGATCTTTTAAAATGAGAGCTAGCCAAATTTGTGAAAGGTCGAAAGAGATGCTTTGAGTCTATAGTGTTGTTATAGACAGTTGAAGAATTCCTTCTGGTACACTAACAGATCAAGGATTGTTGAGGAAAGGAACGGCTGGACAAAAAGATTTTAGAAAGCAAGGAACTTTGTTTCCACTTTTCTACTGGCGGAAAGATTCTCTTTTGGAAAAAAAGGATTCTCACAAATGCTTTGATTCTATAGTGTTCTTATAGAAATATTGCAGTTAGGGAATTGCTTCTGTCCCAGTAGAAATTTAAAATTTCAATCTTAATTTAATCAAGCATCTCTGTTGAAGTCCGTCATACCTCTTATTCATCAAAAACTTGAATGACATTAACCAAACTCTGAAAAATGAACTTACTGGTAAAGTGACAGGATTTGTTAGCGTTGCAGTGGTTTGCAAGTTATCATGAGTAGGAATCGCTTGACTAGCTATCATACTGGTGACAATGGTGGGTGTTTTGCTGAAGAACACATTGGAAGTATCCTTCGACAGGTTGTTCTGATCTTCCTTAACGTCCCGAACTTGATGTTCATCGACGTTATCGTTCATAAGTGTCACATGCTTATTTGATGGAGCAGTTTGGTCGGCCAGTCCGAAAAGGACACCAAGTTGACTGTTCTGTGCAAGTGTTTGTGCCACCGAATATAGAGAAG
Organism: Madathamugadia hiepei; assembly: GCA_013365335.1. NCBI lineage: Eukaryota > Metazoa > Nematoda > Chromadorea > Rhabditida > Onchocercidae > Madathamugadia > Madathamugadia hiepei. The sequence goes on along the minus strand of JABVXS010001151.1, from coordinate 11,317 downwards.
GTATAATGAGGAGTAAGTTACTGAGTCGTACGGATGTTTCACCAGGTGATAAAATTTGTTTAAGGTAGGTGAATAAGGCTCGTAGCACACCGTCACGTGCCTCACGTAACTTCTCACGAGAAACAATGGTCAAGCCTGTTACATCCGGATATAGCAACACCAAAGCCTTCAGTGCTGAGACTTCCGCTTTCTCAGCATTTATACGACGAAGGGGAGTTAACAGTTCATCCAAGATACGACTCGTGATAGTAATGAGATCGGGGTAATGGAAAGGTGTAAAGGTCAGGAGTGTGTCATTTGGGAGTACAATATGCGTGGATGCAATCGAACGCTGTACTGTATGCAGAAGTGAGAATGCCGGTGAGCAATGCTTGAGTAGTAATACCTGAAAACTTTGGCGGAATAATAATAATAATTTGGCAATAATAACAATATTAATTAACAAAATTTGATAATAATAATTATTATTATTATAACTATAATAATAATAATGGTAATAATAGTAATAATTTGGCAGAATATGACCAATGCTTGGGTGATAGAAAGAAGTTGAAAAAGTAAATGACCTTATCGGCGAATGGCATTTCGGGAATCGGATGTAGAAGATTGGCCCAACCGATCATTAGCGATATGGTTCTTTGCCGTGAATTATTCTCTTGTCCTTCACCACCGAGAATATTATTGATATTCTGATTTCCTTGAAGTCTACCTTCAATGTCCATAATCATTTCTACGAGACGACGTGATGCTGCTGCCGTCGCTTCATCGTCACTGCAACGTCGCTCGAAACGTACTGACGATGGTGCTTCATCTGTAAGCCAAATTGATCCTCAAATAGTGGAGACTTGCATGAATTTTCCCGGGATTTGCAAGAGATTCAGCTTACCTGAGTCACTGTACCCATCTCCACTGGTTGATGTTGGAAGCAAATGAGCCGGAAGACTTCTTTTACGACTTCGTTTTGTGCTTCCGATACGATCCCGTTCATTCTGGATTGCTAAAATAAGTTTCACTCATTAGTGGGAAGGTTACGGTGTGCTTCTTGTCCGTTTCATCCATCGCATTTGTTATCGATTGGGTCAAAGTTGAAACAGTTCTGGAATGAGTTGAATGACATTGCTAAAAAAAAACTTTCATTTTAATTACTTTGAAATAATTTGAGGGAAAGCAGAGGAAGGGAAATATTTTTACGTAAAAAAAGATCTATTTTAGGTAAATGGGAATGGAATAAGCAGCACAATGAATGACAAATATTTCTTTTTAATTCATTAAATCAACGACTTTCCAATGTGAAATTTTAAATTATGGAGAAAGTCTTTTTGAATGAAAAGTTTTTTGATAAATTATTTATGCATTTTCATCATTGGGAGTTTCAGAAAGCACCGTATCAGCTGAAAATGTACTGTAAAACTTTCATTTTATTGTGATAGTGAATGAATTGACGAAATGAATTTTACTAAGAGATGTGTGTAATGCCAAGATTTCAAAAATTTTTTTGCAAAAAAAATTTTGAAATAAGGTATACTTTTTACCTTCCGGTTTCATGCCATCTGCTAAGCATTTCTGGAAACGGCAATATCGGCATGCATTCCGATGGTCTTTATCAATGTTACATTGCTTGCTGAATCGACATGTGTACTGCAGATTCTGCCAAACACTGCAAACTGTAGATTCTGCAGGATATGCTGGTGTAACTTACAATGTATTAGGGTCATCGTGGTGAATTCTGAGAGATTTCAAAGAAATGAGAAAGGGAAATGGCGGGATTCGATGATGATAAAACTTGAAAACAAACCTTAACACCTCCGGATGTTAATCCTATTCATGTACCTCAGCGACATTCTAATTAATTAATCTATTCGAAAACCCCTAGTAAGCCATTGAGTGTCAACTTTTGTTCTTCCACAATTAAAAACTTGTCTTTAAAAGCTTGACACAATCCATCAAATTGAATTGTTGAATTGAGAGTCCGCAGGGTATTGAAACCGAGGTGGACGGCACGGATTACTGAAAACGAAATACCTTCTCCGGAAAAATCCTTTGCAGCCGTTACAAGCCACAGCACCGTAATGCTTCCCGATAGCTTTGTCACCACAAACGACACAAAAATCGGTTGCATCCGTGGCAGGTATTGACGTTGTGCTACCTTGACCAATCGATATGTCCATTACGAATAGAACTTTTCAGGATAACTTCAGGAATGGGAAACTTTCAATGGATGTTAAGCTAAAGCTGAAATGATTGAAACTTTTGGCGTAAAATAATTTTGCGATCAATTATAGGGAACACGCAAATTATTAATTAATTATTGGTTGTAGTGGACATAGAAAGTATTGTGGACAACAAGCAAATTGCCATAAACATTTTCGTTAAGAAATTCTAAAATTTAAACATTTTTTTGATTGAATCGTAACAATGACATTTTGCTTAATTCATTTTTTCGTTTCTTCAAGAGGAAAGGGAAAGGTTAAAATTTCAATTTTTGTTCTTAACATTATTCTGTTCGTTCAAATTTTCCTTAAAATACGATGGAAGCTGGAAGAGAGCCAACCAGTCCGATTCCACTGAGTCACACGTTCTACTTTCAGATATCTAATCAGTACTGCCACACCTGAGTACTACGTCATTTTCCAGCATTAATCAACTTTTTTCTTCAATCAATGATGTAAACTTCTTTTCACAATGATAAGATATTACTACAGAAAATTAATTAATTATAAATCGGGATAAGAAGACTGTATCAACACGGTGGTTATATGACGTCGGAAAAACTTTAAAAAAGTCAGAAATTCTTTGCAAGAAAAGTAGGAAAATTTTTTTTTCTTGCAATCTTCATAAATTACTGATTGAATTTAATTGGAAAAGTGAAACTAAACATTTCCATATCCGTCGAGGAATCATTGCTGGTTTCATTATAAGTTCGTGCATTATTTGAATTCTTTCTTTCATCCTTGCAGTCATTGACTTATCATTTTCATGTATCTGTCATGTACTAAATGATTTGAAATCACTGTACTGAAAAGGGTCAAAGTTCAACCAAAAAAGTATATCAATTTACGCATTCTTCTTTATCTTCAACTGCTGGCTGCTGAAAGTCATCAGTAATTTATTGAAGTTAATGAATAAGTGAGGAAAGAAAGCAATATGAGGGTGGAAGGACAGGTGTAACAAATCATTTAAATCTGCTTTGAAGAGGACTGAGAAACTGAAGTTGTTGGAGAGAGGAATTTATGATGAAGTGACAAAGACCGACCGGACTGTTCCTCCGTCTGATGAAATTAGAAATGCGGTGCCAGGTATACATAACGTTATGTGACTGTCTAGTGCATTCCATGACTCAACATTCTCTAAAGAATTTTTTTCCGCTGTTTTTCTGCTTCGGATACAGTCAAGATTGATGTTGAAATTGTGAGTGGGCGGGCAGAAGTGAATTTCTCTCAAATCGAAATTCATCTCAGCGGATTCATTTCAAGTTATCATTGAACTGCTGCTCAAATTGCTCTATCGAACATTTAGAGCAAAGTACAGATGTCCCAAATGCAAAATTGAATCACATTTTGCACTGTGAACTTCGGAAGATTCCGTTGACACCGATTCCGACGTTGTTGGACCATCGTGGTGATACAGTGTCGGATCGGGATGGATAGGAAATGATATCCATCAAAATATTTCCTCTACCAATCATTCCTCATCTATTTCCACTCCAATCAAGAAATCAATGCGATCAATCGGAAGCTAACTCAACAGATAATCAAGGATAACCGATTGATCAATAAAGGAGAAGAGATTTCAAGAAGCATATGGAAATGCGATGATCCAGAAAGTATGATTCGGAATCCGCAGTATGTCTTCATCAGGGTTATTAGGAAGTTGTATGATCGTCTGGATAAGTTTACTTTGCGACATTACTTCTAAGCCATGCGAAAGAATAACTAATTAAGCCTGAAAGCAAACCATCCAGCAGCTGTCTATCCATTCAAGAAGACGAGAGCAAAGAGTGTTCACCCATCCCGACACTGTTCGCAGCTAATTGAGACTTACTTCAGACGTCATCGGATCTCTCCCACAAAGTATCCGGAATATTCTTAATTGACAATTTCACTTCATATTTTCAGCAAAGAGCTTCTTTTCCTCCAATGCCACCGATGTTTTTTGAGAGGCGAAAAATGATAAGTTTCAAGTTTCCCAGAAAGTTTGTAGAAGAGAGAGAGAGAGAGTGAGAGTGAGAGTGATATTCCATCTTCATGTTCGACGGAAATATTCTTCCCAATTTCCTCGCTGATTACCAGAAGGAAGCAAAGAGCAAAAGTGCACGTTATGAATCTTTCCCAAAATCATTTTACTTTTTTTCTTTTCTTTTCCAACGAGGAAGAGAAGATCGCCACATTTGCAGTAATTAATTAATAAGCATAACATAGAAGTGGAAGGAAAAAAAAATTAACATTTCCAGAGCATTTGGACGATCAACTTTGCAGCAAAGTGCAGGGAAAGAAAAAAGTTCTTTTTTTCTTCTTTTCTCTCTATTCTCTTCAACTTCTAACCGTCTATTTGATATAAATTTAGAAATGTCCTTCTTCTCCTGCACTATTACTGCATGAAAATTCAAATCTTCTTGATTGTTTTTCATTTCATAAAGGCAGTGAGAGCTTGCTCACAGTACTGCTCACCACAGCACTCCTTCACCTTCACATCGCATTTCAGTTCGAATAAATACGGTGGGACAGTGTTGGTGGGCCATTTCATGGATGGCTAATGTGAGTTATGTTTGGAAGAAAAAGGGTAGAGACAAGCGAGGTCAAAGTGCAATTGAAACTGGAGTGTAATCGTAGTGAATTTAGGATTGGCAAATTAATTTCTAGCAGTGATTTATACAGAAATTATTAACATATCCGGTTTGAAACAGTGTTTCTGATGCAAGGTTTGATTTGAAAGAGGTGAATGACCCATAACTTTGTTCTTCCTGTAAAAATCAGTACGTTGTAAAATTTCTGCAACGATCCCTAACGAATGCAAAATTTCAAGATACAAAAATAAACATTGCTCCAATGAAGTTCTAAAGTTTATTGGTGAATTTAAAAATTCAGAAGATTCTAAGAAGCACTTCAATTGAACAATGTACTCATTCCTGTCTGTAATGTGGAAAATCCTGATTCACTGTGGCCATGGGGAATTTTCTTCCTTACACTTTAAGAAGATTAAATGACGCTGAAACTGAAAAATAAAAGTGCTATTATATCCTTTTGAACTTTGAAGGCAAAAAAAAAAAACTTCTGAATTGATGAAGGAACTAAGGAGAAGCTAATTAAGCTAACAGATCCGTCTAGGGAAAGAAAAGGTTGAAATGAGAGAAATATGGAAAGGGAACCAAGGTGATGCTTGACTTCTTCCATTCCCTTCCCTTCCTGAATGTCAGATGTACTGATCAGCAGCATTACTTCATATTTCAACGAATCCTTCCTCATTAATTATCTTTCTGATCAGATGAAGAAGCATTGGGTTAAATAGTTGCAAAACGATGAGAAATGAAGATTGAAAGTAATTTGTTCCGCGTTGTTGCAAAATATTTGGTCGGTGGAGAGAGGCATCGATCATCCAATGGGATTCTAGTCATTCATCCAAGGCCTAGCATCCCACCAACAATATTTCACGTTTTTTGGATTGCTGCAATTTCACAAAGTACACACCATCGAGCACACAGACAGACACACAAACACATGCACTCCTCTCCATTGTAAGTAACTGCAAGTGCAACTGTGCAAATTCGTTCAAGTGTTTAAAATCGTAAATTCTGGCGGAGAAGGATCGCTAGCTTTCAATGAAGACAGAAGAGGGAGAGAATGTGCTTGCACAAGTTGCACCACCGATCTTGAAGTCTGTCAAAGTTTGTCGCAGATCTCTTCTGATATCGGAATCCATTCAAAACTTGGTCCATGTTCGAAGCTATTTCTCCAATTGTGTAGTATTACCGAAACGACCGACCTTTTCGTCCTCATTCCCTTAATTTCTGGATTATTGTGAAGTCAAATTTATTGCACATCGCCGGATATCCGTTTTTCTTCACTTCAATTATTCAACTGTTATTATCTTTGGTGATTGTTGGAAATGTTTCGCATATTTCCGTCTTCAATCAATAATTTGTCGTACGTTTCGTGTGTTTCCAAAAATTTCCCACCTGATATTTTGACCGTCGGTGTGATTCATCTCCTATACTTCTATTGACCGTCGGTGTGATTCATCTCCTATACTTCTATTGACCGTCGGTGTGATTCATCTCCAATACTTCTAAAATAATGTGTCTTTTAAAGTAATTGGTAGACAGAAAATTACAATAGTTAAACGACACTTTTTCATTAAAGTTGTACTTCATCTCATTTACTAACTTATTTTCACCCCATCCGATCATTATAACAAAATAATTTCAAACTGATTTTTTTTTTGAATTTCGGATGAAATTGTAAGTTAAAGTAGAGATAAGAGATGAATGACTCATACCAATACCTGTATCTGTGCTGATCGAAGCGTTTCAAAGGATAAGTGCCACATCAACAGCTTATCATTCTCGTTGTATGGGACAGTCAAGCAATTAATCTCAAGTTGCTTTGATTTTCCGGATTTGTAGATGAAATTGCAATAAGTTTATGGTTAAGTGATGAGACTATTCTGAAAGTTATAGCGCCCTCTCTCTGAGTTGGATAATGAACCGAATAATGGCATGTCATCCTTGGGTGATCGAGGTCAACCGCTTCTTCTTTTGTTCTTTTCAAAGGGTACTAGTCCTTACACATTTCTGTTTCTCTCATGCATTTCATTTTCCGACATTGGTGATTGAAAAGAAGTTAGAATCAATTCTGGATTTGTCAAAATAGATTGGTAAAATTTCGAGGACAAACATACTTTGGATATTAGGTATTGAGACATTCTGAACAGGATGTAGCATCGTCGAGAGTTAAAAAGGTTAAAAGGGTACTAGTCCTTACACACATATTCAAAGCATTCTCCCGTTTTCTCGAGATTCAAGCTCTCAATACCTAATAATGCTATGATGCCGTCTCCTTTCCATCTAATATTTCAGAATCTCATCACCTCTCCATCTAATATTTCAGAATCTCATCACCTCTCCATCTAATATTTCAGAATCTCATCACTTCTCCATCTTGTATTTCCAGAATCTCATCACCTCGCCATCTAATATCTCCAGAACCTCATCCTTCCCTTCCTTCACTTACCTCAAAACTTAAAAATTCTTAATTGAGTATGTGATTTTCATCCGTATGTTGTAAGAGTGATCTATTTGTTTGATAAAGATCACCCGATCGATTTGATCAGTGAAAAGGTAAAAAAACTACTCCCCAAATTATGCAATAATTTTTCTGAAGAAAATTTCACGATAGCTAGAAGTTTAGGGTAAGGTATAGTGAGAGAGGAAAGTTGCAGCGGAAAAGAGGTAAATATTGACTGAATCCTAAACACCGCAGGAACTATCAGTCAATCAGTTTAGTATTTACCGGGTGTAACAGTCAAATGATAGAATTGTATTTACGAAAGGAAGGTAGGTTAATGAAATCTTTGATCGTTGAATAGCAAAATATATTGCACAAAGTTTTTTCCTCTCTCTCTGTGATGATGCAAACAGTGCGAGAATATTCAATTCGTTATAATCTCTTGTAAACGAAATGAATATTGATTTTCTTGGCCTGCAAAGAAATGGGTAATTATGAAGGAATGTGTGGGATGATTAATGAAGGTCAGAGGGGGAATAGCTGCGAATACGCTTAACAATCATTGATGGAGGAATGAACTTTGTGTTGTTGATGTGTCGAATGTGTGTTGTTATTGTTAAAAACAGCAAGTGGTTTTTGGCTTTTTAAAATGAATGAATGCTGGAGGCCATTCATCCATCAGAATGTCGTCGAACTAACTGATCGTATTCTCGACTTTGCTTTCAATTTAATTTAATTCAATTTGAAATGCGGCAAACATGTGAAGTTGTCTTTGAGTGGAAGGTGAAAGAACGATCGAACAAAGCACAAAGTGCCACAATGAACAACAACATGAACTTTCATCTATCACTTTTAATCATTCAGGATAACGAATTTTGGGAAGAATATCAATATGATGATAACATGAAAAGTTACATTTGGCTATTGACAACACACGAAATGATGACCTTTGGCCACTCACATTGGTCATAATTGTTTTCATTTTATTGCCTTTCTAACGGAAACTGATAAATTCACATTTTCGCTGTTTTGTATGAATTAATTATAGGAATCGAAAGAGAACCTGCAGTGATTCAGTGTGAGAAAACTTCAAATAAATGTAAAGTTCAAGTGAGAGAAGTCTCAGTGGTACAGTGAGTGCCTAAGCTTGGAGATGAATGAGAAGTCTCAGTGGTACAGTGAGTGCCTAAGCTTGGAGATGAATAATATTTGAAGAGCAAGAGCGTTTAACAAAAAGTGCAACAGCTGCATGAATCCAACAAGATCTAGACGGGCATTTTCCGGAAAAGTATATTGAACAGTTTATCTCGAAAGTTATCTTCTGCATTTACGATGCGGACTAAAACGTTTTCCTTCTATTGAGGTTTGTTTCCGTTGAACGTATTTTATTATAAATTGCTCCTTAAAAAATATTTCTCGCTTCGCCACAAAAGCACAAAATCATTCCTCCTTGATCGGTGCAATGAATAATAGGGAATGAATGTATTCAACGAGACTTTTTGCTCATCGAACAGCTTCTTCGAGAAAACGATACTTGAACGTATGCTCTGCAAGCAACTTTGCCCCTTTAAAAATCCTACGAGATTGTAGTTAAACTTCAATTTGAATGATTCCTATGACTGCGGTAGACTTGCAACAAGAATCCTGAATTTCTACAAAGTCCTGTGATCACTGTTGACGATCACCATAATACACGCAGTAATTAATTTTACCGTTTCTAATCTCGAAACGGTAAAATTAATGAGTGGAAACTGATGAAATCTGGTGCCTAATGATGTATTCGGTCATTAAACATTCAACAAAAGCCACTGTCGCCATTCCTTACTCTATATCTCTGGGAACAGAGAAACGGGAAAAGTGCAGTTGGGATGGATAAACATACTGCAAGCTAATCATATCCTATCCTTATGTACTATTATTAGCTTCCGGTTAGTTGAAAAGTGATGGATTGAGTGAGAAAGGAGCAGTCACGATTGAATGACGTTTATAACAATTCAACTTGTCATGACCTTCGTTGTTTAGTTATTTTCAATGGAATAAGAGAAATTAAGTGCCGAAGAAATGTCTCAATTGCACTCCAATCTGTACTTTTTTTTTAACAAACAATTTAAATCAATTATTTTTGCATAAAAATCATTTGAAACGTGCACTGATGATTACAGAGAATTCTTCTCCTTTCAAGCAGTGCTTTGAAGACACTTCCTATTATTGAATCCTTACGATACAGACACCACCACTGCCATTGTTGAATCTTTACAACACAGAATCCACCACTACCACTGAAGTTGAATCCTTACGATACAGACACCACCACTGCCATTGCTTTTCGATACCTCAAATGCCTGATTGCTCGAATGGGCAAAGATTGATCCTTTTCACCTTTGCCATATCAACATTTCGACAACCTTTCACTCAGGTAAATATGATTGGATAATAATGAAATAAAAGAAAATTCAACGACCTGAGGACAGACTAGTCAGTTTTGTCTTTGGTTGAAGAGCAATCAATAACAGAATTTGGTGAATCAAAAGGAATATTGAAATTGAAATTAGTTGAAGATTCATTGTGATCCAGTCGTACGATCATACATCATACAAGTCTCCCGGACAGGTAACAGCCAGATAACCGTGAAGAATTCAGGATAACCTTTCCCCTAAACTGCCAACAATATTTTCTCTTATTTTCTAGTATGCAACAATTCATTCATTCTTGTTTTATATAGTGGAAGCAAAAAAATTCCAACATTTTTTTTTAATAAAAGTCAACATTGATGTGCAGGAAAAATAAACTTTGTGATTGAAAATGTTGCGATCGCCTTGATGAGTTTTCTTCTTTGATGAAAGATCCAAATGTAAGACTCAAAGATCATCCTTTACTTACAGTAGAGTGGAAGAAGTCTTTCGCCACTGTGTTCATATTCTTCCATCGCTTTTTCCGGATTTCATTCTCCAACCAGTTTATTGAAAGATGTGCACTGAGGTGCAAGAAATGTATGGTTGCTTTTTCGCAAGAAAAAAATTTTTTTCGAATTTTAAAAGGAAAACTTGACTGTATCAAACTAAAAGCATTTATGTTTATTTCTTCTCAATGACTTCTTTGTCGCAATCATCACTCTTAAACATTGTTTGATGCCGGGGAAAAAAACTTGTTCCTGCTTCAATTTTTTCTACATTCGATTCGATTCATTCCATTTTTATCTGATATTCCTGAATTCAATAAAATTTAAGACAAACAAATTTGCGACGGAAGAAAGAATAATTCGCATCCTCAAAAACTCTGTTACTCCAATTTGCCCCAATGTTTCTGAATTTCCGAGAGTTTGTTCGTCTCTCTTCAAATGTCAAGAATTTTCACTAGAAAAGTGATAAAATTAGGTTGTAACAAGTTGATAAGATGAAAAGATCGCGGATGTGATCTATGCAAAGTTGACGAATGATCAGATGGTCGAGAAACTTTCCAAGAATCGTTTTAAGAAATCAGGTTTTGTGAACTAAAATTTAAAATGCACCATTCGGTGGGATTATCTCATCGATTGCCTTCTGCTTTCAGTTCTCTTACCACAAAAAACCAACTTATTGAAGTAGATTAAGTTTTGTAGCAATTCTTCGCAAATGAATGACAATGTTCTTGAAAGGCTATTTGTTTTTAAAACACTCCTGCTTATTCATATAAATATCTGAAAATAAAAGAACAGAAACCCTGCAACACTTCCGTTACGACTGATCCCTTCTTACCTTCACTTCACAGAGTTCCTCGGTGAATAGATGATTCATATAGTCATATCGCTCATCCTGGAATTGCAATTCTAAGAAGCAAAAAGAGAAGGATTATGATTGGACGAATTTAGTTCCGCGAAGCAAGAAAACAACTGAAGAACAAGATCGTAATGATTGAATGAACTCCTTCTCTGCTGCATCCTAAATTTCTTGTCCTAAAAACTGCAAACTTGATCTTGTGATGAGGATCAAGATTGCAGATTATCAATCATCATCCATTGTCATAAATCAACGACAGAAAAGCACTGGATTTGAAGATATTCGAAAGAATACGTGAAAAGCAGAAGCCAATCCACGTAGCATTGCTCGACCTCGAAAAAG
>JABVXS010001150.1:0-13826 GCA_013365335.1 Madathamugadia hiepei | reverse complement strand
ACTAAGGTATACGGATACTGGAATTGAACGAGTGGGAACTTCAAGCATACTCTTCGACTCACAATGCCCAACTACGACAGTTCTTTTCTCTCCCACTTCCGTTTTCTTTCTTCCGTCTCTCGCATTCTCTGTCTCTGCCTATAGATCAGTGGACCTTTGCTAGTAATATGCAAATTTGACGAATGTTCTTACTCAGTCCACTCACGGGATGTTACTGACACTACTTGTAATTGCACATGCAGGGAGCATTCATCTGTTGCAGGTGACGTGCAAATATTGGATCCAAGATACGAAACACTGCGAACAGACGTGTTGCGTTTGCTAGAAGTGTACAGGAAAATTTGACGTTGTGACGTTACGTAAAGCAGAAGGCAGAAGCTGTAGCAGTGGTGCTGTGGAAAGTGTGGGAGGATATGTTGCAATAGTGCAGTCGGCCGCATCGGCTTGGCACCAGGAATTTGCCTTATCCGGAGCCTTCCTTGCTGATTTTGCCAGGCCTCTTCCATACTATAAAGAAATAGCAGGAAAGGTAGGAGAATTCGTCCATGTCGCATCTATGAGTCACATTCTCAGTAAAAGCCGCATTACCTATGAGTGACACTGCGAACAGACGTGTTGCGTTTGCTTTTCAGTTCGTTGACAAGTTACGACTGAAGTCAGTCTTCCATGTGATTAGTGTTGAGAATTATTAAGTTGAATAGGTGCGAAACATATATCTCCTGGTATTTCTTCATAGTATGCTATAAGAATGGAGCGAGGTAAGCTAGTGCATTTCAGAATTAGAAATAAATCACAGATTAAAAGGCTTCAGTGTGTTTTGACCTTTAGAGACAAAACTTACGCCACTCCTAAAGTGTCCTTTCGGATAAAAAATTTTATAAGGTGTCGACAATTTTCGGATGATGCAAATGGATGAGAAGTGACCACGAGGACATCAGTGACCATCATTGACAATGAAAGGCCAAATGAAGAAAGCTTTATGCCCAAACCACTCAACTGCGCTTCAAGTGAACTTTTTAATTCATCAATGCTTTATGCTCCTTTACAAACAAACATGATAGTTCTTATCAAACATCGGGCAGCTCACTGCTCGGAAGAAAGAAAGCTATCATTGGAACTGTGACTCGGGATGTGGGTTGTCACCATTGGTTGCATCGGGCTGCACATGCATAGAGGGTGAGTTTTGTTGTCGCTGTGCAAGCTGATTTTCAACTGAAGTATTCAGACCAAGCAAGGAACCAGCGGGTGCTAATATTCCACCTAATCCACAATTGTAATTACCATCCACTTCTATAAAAGAATTCATAATCTCGTACAAGAGTCAAAGAACTGAATATTGAACACAATTATTTTGTCATTTAATTATTTTTATTTCGATCATTGAGTCGTAGTCTCATCAAATACCTGATTCTCTCATCGAAGTTATCTCTCTTGACTTTATGACTGTGAAAAGATTACAGGGCAGGGTAAAAAACGAATTTGTCTAGCTTTGCAAGAAAAATGGGTATTTATACTGATCACCGGTGAGTTCCCTTCGTTTTATTTCAACAAAAATCGGGGTATGAGAAAATTCGTGGGAGTTTTTGTGCACTTGTTCTTTCTCTTCTAAATTTTATTGCTGCATTTGCCACCATCCAGACTTTAGTAGCAGTACAAAGATTGTACGGTATGCAAAAGAATCACAAAACTACCATATCCGACATCTAACTGGGCATCAGTATCCATGATGTATGTAAATATCCACCCGTCTTAAAAGAACGATTTCAAACCGGAGATTTGGAATTTCGCTTGCAGCAGGCAAATGAAAACCAAAGAAAGTAGGAAGGAGCGTAGATATGCAAGCAATCCATCGCCGATATTCCATTCGCGCCATCAAATCCCCGGGAGTAGAAAGCTCTTACCGTGAACAGGACTTTCGCAAATGCTATCGTTGGGCGAAGCACTCCCACTATCCAGGCTTTTGGGTATACAGTATGATCTCCACTGACGTCCAGCGTCTTTTTTCAGCCGCTTCTCCTTTGCTCGTCGATTTTGAAACCAAACCTGGAAAGTAATGTGTCGAGCTGTGAAGTGTTCTGCACGCTGAGAAGTGATCCAAAGTATAAAGCCGAAGAAAGTGTAAAACTTTTGCCCTTCATTCTGCCAGAACCGAATTCGGATTTCTACGCGAACCAGATTGAGGTTTAGAATGGCTTCGCAAAACAATACTATTCAAATCTCAAAAAATTTTAGTTTGCAGTCTATGCTCTGGTCAAGTGCTGGCAACTGTAAGCGTGCCAATGTATTCTTAAGGTTATATGATAGTTTACGAAATTACCTGAACAACTCTCATGTCCAGACCAGTGTCAGCAGCCAATTGTTCTCGAACATGCCTCGCCGGTTTCGAACTTGCTTGGTAAGCTTGTTTCAATGTTTCTAAACTTCTTGCTGATATTGTAGTTCTTGGCCGTTTTGTATTAGAATCAATATCTGTTTCTAAAAAGGATCTAATCGCGAACTCTGTAACTGATAAGGCTGATTGACAATTCCAGCCATCGAAATGAGGATATCGGGGAAAGCTTTGCCACTCTATTGAAATTCATTTTATATGTTCAAAAAAAAAATCAGAAAATTTTTTCAAATTTAAGAAATTGAGGAGAATAACCTTTGATCTTGGCCATTTCATAATCAGATTTGCAAACTAAATGCCCGTCAGTTGGTATCAAGTAAAACTCTTCGCCAGTTTCAAGTTCACGTTTGCAGATAATGCATTGAAAACAGGAGATGTGATAAACATGTTCATTAGCCCTCCGGACCACCATATCAGGACATAATCCTTCACCACACATCGAACATTTCGTGCCATATCGTCTGCAGCATAATAGACTATTTTGCAACAAAAAAAATTGATGCGTGATTTCTCTACATTTGACATCTTTCTCTGAGCGAGGAATACAAACATTAGCCATGACTCATTTATAGAAAATAATGGTAAAGATTATTAAAACTGAATTGTTATTATTTAGAGTTATCGACAAGCAACATGCGAGGGTCGAATTCGCCTCAGTACCGGTCATTGTCCATTAATGACCATTGCTATTGCATTTACTAAGCAGGTTGCCGTCGTCCTAGCCATTTGCAGCAACCTCAAGTTCGACTTTACCGAAATTGAGGACGAAAAGAGAGATAGATATTTTGAGTAAATTTGTAAGGATATACTTGTAAAAATGTTCCTTGCAATACGGTTGTCCACCCTTCAAATAACATTTCAACGCCAGAAGTTCTTCGCAATGGGCACACCGCAGACACTGCGGATGGAATGCGCGGTCCAGCACTTTGAGGAGGAATCGATTAAGAATGGGTTCTTCACATTTACTACATAGGAACACTGTTCCGCTCCTCTCGTCGATGTTTTGTGCAATAGCGGTTCCTTAATTTAACTTTGTTAACCAAATGATTTAGATAGTTTATTCATTCGTTATTTACAAAACTGAACTGCAGTCTGTCAAGTATCTCGCATGCAGCTTGCAGCGTATTGCAATACATTGCAGAAAATTCCAACGCCCACTCAAGTAACCTCATTTATTGAAGCAAAACACGAAGACCATGTAATAGACGATTCCTCAGTAGCGAACCAATGACTTTCCGCCTCGAATCCGGAAAGACTTTGCGAAGAGAATTACGGTATAGTTTAGCAATTCAAATATGTATGTGCGATGGATTCCAAAGAATGAACTGTGCAGTACTTGCAATAAGTTCAATTTGCAAATAATCAGTGTGATGCAAATCATTGTTCATTTCCCGCTGCTGTGTGGTGATGTGCGAGAAATCTCCAACAAAGATCACTTTTTAGAAAGCTTTTCAGTTGCTCTTTAAGTGGAAGAGAAACTGAAAAGTCATAAAATGGTGGTAATTATTTTAATGGAGACCGGAAAATCTTGGGAAATTCTGGTTGGATAGTTTTTCACCTTGATGATTAAGATGTGTGGTGGATGAGGAAATGAGAATATTCTCGATCGGAAGCGGACAAAATGAAGCTTAATTTAAAATAATGGCAGAAATGCATTTGTTTTAGGAGAATGTTGGATGGATTATTAACCTGATGCACGGAATACTCATCAATAATTCATAATATTTCAATTCCTATTATTCAGTTTCTGTCACTGCAGTGACGCTTACTTGCCCAAACTTATGCTTCACTTGTTCGGAGTGAGGAATTTAATTGGGAAGCCCATGCTGTATTCAAAGCCGACATTTTGCGATTTAAATTTTAGTCTTCATAGTTTTCGTCTTTCAAAACTTCAAAAAGAATGTAGTACAAATTTTGACTTTTTTTCAATAAATTATTAGAAAATTTTGGCTGCGAATCTGAAGTTTATGCCTCAACAAATTTTGATGTTTTCTCTTTCGTTTATTTTATTAGTTTTTTCAGTGTAGTTTTTTTCTGGTTTTCTCCTTCAGCTGAAGAGAATGATTTTCAAATTTTACGACGAAATATCCTGTCAAATATCCAGTTTAAACGTTTTGCATTGATCCTCTGTAGTGACTCGCATCACCCAGTTACATTACAATTTGATTACGGTATAGCAACTGAGCATATGCATCGAAACTCATCCTTCCAACCACGGTTCTGGCTGCTTTAAGCCATTGCTTTTCAAATCACTTGGGACTTTCCGACCTCCTTCCCCTCTCTTTCAAATTGTAAAATGAAAATTTCTATGGATGCATTCATAGGCCGAGCATAAAAGTTGGATTTTCTATTCTCAAGTTTCTCTCCTGTTCTTTTTAACCAACCCTGCCGACAGAACTTTCCTTTTTTCAATTCAATGGTTTCCATCTACAGGCTGCACATTTTAAATAACTAATGGCGAGGTACTGCCTTAATGTACCACAGGTAAATTCCCACATTATATTCTGATTATTAATCTTGCAGTTTCTGAATAAATCTCAGTAGCGTAATAAACGGGAATGCCGTAACCAGAAATGGTATCAAATAATTTGCTTTTTGTAAGAGCGACCATAATTTCTGATAAATAATTGTTTGCTAAACGCATTGGTTGTCCTACTTTCAGCTCAGAACGCGTGGGAGTTGGACGACGAAAGTGAACTTCAAAGTATCTGTTAAAAGAGAGACAGACGAAATTGTGATGGAATTTTGCACTTTTCGATAGTTTTCGTCATTTCTATCATTTAGACGACAGTTGGTTCCGAGATTCCGGAGTAGAAAATAAGAGAGAAAAGAGGTGCCACCTAATAGATGCGACCATTCAAATTTTCAATTTGAAATCATTGATCAAGGAAAATGGTTCACTGCTGATCATGAGAGATTTTCCTCTGAAAAAAGCTTTCAACAGAGAGCAAGGTGCTGATGCTTGGAAGGTATTTGAAACTTTCTTCATGAGATTAGCTTCAACACTTTCTCACAAATGATTCCTCTGCTACCACATAATAATTGCTATTATCTTCAAGTATGTGTAAAAATGCTCTGAAATGCTTGGATATTAAATTTTTTGCATAAAAGACGAGCAATAAAAAAGATTCCGCCAATGCTTTAACCGGATAAGACGTGAGACGTGCAAGTATTACTGGCAAGCGAAATGCAGCTATGTTGGGCCTGTTTAGGCTTATATGATTATATGAAGTTTTTTGGATTGGAATTAAACGACCAACCATAATTAGGTGCAAATATCAGGTTACCGGTATTTTCTGTCAATAAGCAACTATCGTGTTCCAAAAATATCTTCTGCAAGCTTGCCAAAGGGAAACAAAAGGTTGTTGTTTCGAAAAATATTTAATCATGAAAAGGGTG
Organism: Madathamugadia hiepei; assembly: GCA_013365335.1. Lineage (NCBI taxonomy): Eukaryota > Metazoa > Nematoda > Chromadorea > Rhabditida > Onchocercidae > Madathamugadia > Madathamugadia hiepei. Next base: position 8,038 of record JABVXS010001150.1, on the reverse strand, counting down.
GAGGAAAATTCACCAGGGTTAAGAGAAAATTCATTCAATTTTGAAGCAAAGGAAACAGATTCAGGCTGTTCATCCTATGTATGAGATTCGCCACAATTCCCCTCTAAACAAATTACGTACTTGGACAGGGAACTTCTCCAAGTTCTGTCTGTCATGGAACTCACTCTGTAGAATGTGGTATAAACGACCGCGCAGCATCAGGAAGAGCAACGAACGAACATATGCGATTGATTTCAAAACTGATGCACTGGGATGGAAGGAAAGGCCAGTCATGGAAGTCATCACTGCTCATTAATTGTGCTTCCTTCGCCATTATTGTTTCAACCGATGACTCATCGCCCTGTTTGAACTGTGCTTCTGGTAACAGCATATCATGCGATTATCATCTAACCAAGGAGAAGAGTTGTGGAGAAGTGCACTAATCCTTCCTGCTCGGAATTTTTACTTTTTAAAAATTAAACTGTTGCTGAGACGTAATTTTTACCTGCCAGGAGAAGATCCGCTCATTTTGAATGCGTTTGATCTCTGTCATTAATTGGTGGAAGGGTTCTGATAATTCACTAGACATCTTTGGTCACTTGGAGAAAGGAAAATGAAAATAGTCGGAGGGCTTTCACAGCTGTGAAACCACAACAAATGAGCATTTTTCTTCAGTCCACATTGTTCTTCAATTATGCGAAGTCTGATGCTAGAAAAATCAGTGTACTCATTATGCATGAAAAAAGATAGAAGATTCACTGCCACTCTAGCTGCTTGATGAAGAAGGTTTAACCTTAGCAGTGTAGAGGTGACAAGTCTGAGATTAGTTGGGAGCAAAATTCTTATTGATTTGAAGAAAACAGATGGATAGCCACTTCCTTGACTCGAACTGTTTCCGAGGGAACGAGTTTATCTTAATCATAAATAAAATTGTTTTTTCAGAAAAGTTTTGAGGGAAGAAAAATGCTTAAGGGAAACAACTAGTATTCATAAAGAATTCGGCTTCCTAGCAATTAGATAGGTTAATGAAGCTATATCCATTCATCGTTACCTGTCTTTTATCCCCAGCCGTTCCGCAAAATTTTGCTGTCCCATTACTTATAATTAATTTTCTACCTTTTTTGTCAATCGAAAGAGGATGAACAAAACATTCGAAAATTGCCAAGCTTCTGAAAACGGAAAAGTACCAATCCAGAAAGAAGGTTCGCCATGATTTTGAATTCCTCATATTCTGTTCACAGTCTGTAGTTGAATTGAGATACAAATATAAGTTCTTAGGCATTTCAGACGTTGTGCCAACCTTGCCAGTTACAGTAATAGTGGTGAGAGGTGAGAAAAGGAGGAACACATCGCTGTTATCATAGCCGTAATTTAGATGAGCAAGAAGCGAATAAGACAAAGTTGAACGTACCAAGTTGCTGATGATTTGACAACGAGCAGATATCCGATGCAGTTGTTGTGACCGCAGACATTAGAGTAGGAAGCCCAAGTTCCGATCCGAACTTAGATGAAAGTGTCACTCTCGATATTTGCCAAGTACTATTTTCCAACGTAGCCTGAGAATTGCATGAAAACTGTGGCTGCTGCCATTGATGGTAAAGGATGAAGTGCTACTGCCCTAGAGGCCAATGTTCAAGAAGTAAAATAGGGCGGAGTTCTTCCTTGCAAGCCTAGCCTCTTCCTTGTATACTTGGCTTCATTCACTGTATTTCTTGCTGGACAACTGCATTGGACTGTTCACTTTATGGACAATATCCTCCCAACACAAATAGGACGCTTCTTGTGAGAGAATGGTCCAAGACAAATTAACTCAGTTCACGTTACACATCTTTCTCTGGACCAGGTAAGGGGATTAGAAACTATAGCAAAATTATGTAACAGAAGCGTAGAGAGAGAGAGAACTGCAACGGCTACAGCAGCAATTGCAACTGCAAGTGCAGCAGTGTCGTTAATGATTGGGTGGGATGTATTAGAGAATGGAAATGTGCAGCTTATGCAACTAGGCCTCGCGCAATTGCAAACCACCGTAATACTAGCGGTTTGTATATCCCTTCTTCAGTATTCAGTACTTACCACTTCACCATTCCCAAATCTCCCAATCATGTAAACAAGTTTCCTTCAAAACTTCATTGAAAATTTGCCGTAGTTTTCATAGAACAGACTTGCAAGTACGGTATGCGACATGGATTCATATTGCATATTTCTGTCACTGGCATGCTAATTCACTTCTGTTCAGTAATACAACTTGATCAATGCTACAAAGTGCAAAAATTACGAAAAGGATCTGAACTGGATGAATACGTCGAGTAATTTGAGTTTAAAATAACGAGTGCTTGGTATTTATGAGCGAGCATCTGGCATGAAATGAAATTGTTCGGAACATTTCGATGTAAGGAGCGATATTTTTGAAACAAAAAAATTCTAGCATATTCCCTTTTGTTCTCAATTACAGTTTCAGTCTTGCCTTCGTTCGAAAATATTGATCAAATTCGAAGTTCTTTAGTAGAAGGTGAATTCGGCCGGAAAAGACGTAAAGAAGGCAGAAACGAAATGCTCTGTCTCTGTAATGACAGCCAATAACTTAAGTAACGTTGCCTTAGGAGATAGTGAGAGAGAAACATTTCGTTGCTTTAATTGTGGCAGGCGACGGATGACAACAATTAACATATGATGCTATAAAGGTGATGGTGCGCTAAACATGGCCCCAGCAGTGGGCAGTAAAATGCATGGACAGCTGGGCTATCGCTGCATCAGTCCAGTAATAAACCCAAAATTACTGCATTAACGTTCATCTGACGAAGTGGTAGACATAGGAGAATCTCTCAACGCTCCTTGCTATGATTTTGAGAAATAATTCGAAGAATTATAAGATCAGATCACCACAATGGTTACTTTACCTCGAAATCGGAAAGCAAATAATATGCACAGCATGGACTTGGAATAGTTTGCCTGCCTCAGTCCAACTCAGGAACCAAATCAGACTTGCAAATCCTTTGATCCCCATTTGAGCTTAGCTTTCAACAAGCAAAAATGAACTGTTCATTTGGAATAGCAGCGACCCAGAACTCATCAAAGCCAACTATAAATATTCTAAATGAAGTAAGCAGTGTACCTTCATTGCCAAGTAAAATGAAGATTCCATCTAAAAAATCAAAACTTTTAAAAATTTCTCATTTTTTCACGGGGATGTTTAAAATTGTTTTATTTTTCTCCATATTTTTAATTGCAATACTCTGAATCATTCTTGGTCTCTAATAATGAGACTACAAAAACCAGCCTGAATATGACTTCGAGTGTTTCTTGAAAGGCTGAAAATAACAGTGATATGCAGTGATCATATAATACTGATTTCTACTTGTCTAAGTTTCTTCATTCCCAATGATAACCTGGCAGTCCGACAAACAAATAAATGATGCGAAGAAAAATAGCAAACTGTCTTTTAAGTAAATGTTGGATATGATGTGTGATTGAAATTCAAATTAAGCTGGTCACATGCCTTGAATAAAGCGTATGCACTGGAATGTCATGTTATTACTGCGATTTAATACTTGACAATTTTCACTATTCCTCAATGGTGAAATTATTGATAATTTTGTGTTTTCGACAACTATTGGTAATAATTTTACCATTGAGGGACTAGATCCCAATGTCGATTCGAGGATCTGGTAAGCTACCTTATGCCTTCACTATATGACCAAGTTCCAATGAGTGAATTTTCTTCAATGACATTGAGCAGGGACAAGCAAATGATGGTTTGCAACCATCGCGAGGAAAGCGTCTCTTCGATCTAGAGAGATTTCTCAAAACCAGGCTTACATATTAATTTCTATGGAATGCACAAAATTTGCAAGAGCTGTTTTCGAAAAACTAACCCAAATACATCGTAGTCCATCAAATAATCCACTCATTTGAGTGATTGCCCTCAAATTAAAGATGTAGAAGATAGTTATTCCTTTCTTGAGTATGCACAAAAACCAATTCACTACTTTTACCTAACCGATCTTGCATACACTGGAAATGTCATGTTATTACTGCGATGTTAACCAAATACTGCAACAACGGCTTCAAACAACCCACCAAACAGTCAAATGTGCACGCTTTGGAGCATTTCACGTTCAATGTTTCGAATAGCACTGTGAATATGTAAAACTTAGAGGTGCATAACATAACAGTCACGTGCAAATGAGTAGAAAAAATGGCGATGTCTATCCCATCACTTGGCAATGTTCTAAATCAACTTTATCGCTGTACGTTGAAAGCAATCACTTTTTTCTTTATTCATTTCAGCAGAAACAGCTGAAAATATTACTTGAAACTTTTACACAATTTACAGAATAATGCGAAATCAGAAAGAGTAACTGCATTTGATCAACACATAAACAAGGAAAAACAATGCAGTATAAACCAAAATCCAAAGAACCAATAGTTTTCACAGCCGGCATGACAACTAATATAAGGCCACGGAGTTGTTGCAACAAAATTCAATATGCCCAAACACTCAAAAACGGCCCAGCAAAACTTTAATCTTTTGCATTATCTGATGACAGTGTATTCTATCCATCCTTCCAGATAGAGTAAATTATATCAGGATTCTCTCCTATCAAGCAATGATATTCGCTTCGCAAATAATCCATTAAATATTCACGAACAACTTATGAACTATAGGCACGGATATTGTTATTCGAACATCTAGCATATTTATTGTTTAAAAAACTGATTTGGCAGGGATGTCTGCAAACTGCTATGGACAGCAGAAAACTATAATTGCTAAAGTTTAATATAATAAGAAAAAAATGGAACCGGCGATTTTATATATAAAATATCAAATTCTACGCAAAAATATAATGATAGGCACTTTAGCTGGATGAAACAGCCTTCCTTTCACAGTAAGGCTCGTACACAAACTACAAGCAGCATATTTAAGGTGCACTTTTGTTATTGCCTAAATATATGTAACTAAAAAAGAACTATCAAACTGCTTGTGATCACTTTCAATTTCCTTTCTTAGAAGCTAATAACAAAGTCGTTTGTTTTCATGAAGTGTATTCAACGTCAGTTTTTTTTCCTCTGTGATGAACGGAAACAAAAATAACATTGCATAAACATAAGTCTGCAGTTATTACTGACTACATAAATTTTAATAAAAAATTGGAAAATTAAAAAAAAAAACCAGAACTCACACACGGATCTTCACATTAACTCTAAGGTTACACTGATGAAATAAGTTCTTAAAAGTGTTCATTACTACTGATAATCTGTTCGGATGAATGGCCTAAATAACCTGGGCAACAAGTTTACCTACATATTCTGGACAAAAAATACCATAAATCTGCAAAATGGCTAGAAATCAGATACAAGTAGCTTACTGGACGAATACAGATTATAGTGCACAACTACAGATTACAATGCACAACTACAGCATATTTATGTTTCGCATCAGCTTTGACTGACGATGTTTATCTTGTTCGATTGCTTCGAACTATCTGCTTTTTCTGTGCTCACATCATTCACCAGTGTGGAAGATGTGTTTATCTGGAAATAAACGTAGTTATTTTAAGGAGCAAGAAATATAAAATGGATTTGCGCAACCGATAGAACAATTCATAAATGTGTGATTATGCTTTATAGTCGACAAAAAGGAACTCCCATGGATAGGTTCCGCTGCTTTCCCGGCACATTATTTCAAATTCCAATCAGTAAGATCGAAGAACATGATATCACGAAAATGCATAGAGAAATTTGATGCTCCTACTACCCGAACAAAGCCAAAATTGTGAACCGTAATCAAATCGACAATCATACAAAATGGATTTGCCAAACTGACGGAAATAAAAATAGTTTTTCTTAGAAAGCCTACTAAATGGGGATCGAAGTAATAAAAACAAAAGCAGTTTCTTAAAAATTAAATCTTTGCAGACCAGTGAAAAGTTTCGGAAGAAATGCTGATGGAAAAAATCTTCCATATAAATTACTACAATAAATTCAGGAAAGCACTGAAGGAACCACCCAATTTGTACGAAGCAAGAAATATTCATTCAGAATAATGCTGATGTAAAAACTCATACAAATTACTTGTTCACCTCTCTCTGCGTGATACTTTGTAGAGTGAATGAAACAACTCTATCACCAGTGACTGGATCGCCACACTCATTTCTTTCAAAAGAGGTTTCATTTTGCAAAATCTTCTTATCTACCGGTAGAGCAGAATTGATGTGTTCTTCAGTTATATTTGCCAGCCTCTGCAAAAAATGATCAGTACTTATTTCCCAACCCTAATAAGAAAGGTAAGGAGCACAAGACTCCACATTTCAACCTTTTCCGAATGAAAGGCTTACATTGTTGATTTGCTCAACTTTTTGCATTACTTCTTCTGCCGCCTTTGAGTCAGCTTCCAGGGATTTAAACCTGCAGAAAGTTTTCGCGTAATAACTCACATATGCAGGTGTTTGGATTTTTCACATGATGATCGATCACTTACTTCAAACAAATGGAAAATCAGTGGAGCTACTAATAAAAACAATCAGAAACTTATAACAGGAAAAACATTTTTCATGCCAATTAATTAAATTCATATAAAGTTGTAAATTACCTAGCTTGTCGCCATTCCTGACGCTTTTGATGTTCCATAGCTCGCTGCTCAACCGAATTTAATGGTTCATAGCTCAAAGTTGGTGATGCCGAGCACGCTACCATACGATTTTCGGCTTTTTTTGTGCGTATTACAGTTGGCATTGTGCGAGGGACAGCACTACAAAAATGTTTTACACTTAATTCCAAATATGAGTTAAGAACTCGAAAAAAGACGTCGACATCAATTTCAAAAATAAAACAGATTAAAGCAATAAACACAGAAGTTTTATAAAATTTACAGCAACCAATGCTCAAGCAAACCTAAAGTTTATTGAAGAATAACTTCTGTAATTTATATGACCTGCATTTGTAAACAAGACACTAAAGAATGAGCTGAAACAATTTAATATCATTCATTGATGTTTTACAAATCACAACGGAAAATATCAGCATTTGTGTCCGAAGCAAAGTTTTGCAGCTTCAGGTTCTCTAGACTAAGCATGGATAGTATAATACAAGCTTGCTGCAAAACCTTGCGATTGCATTCCTGAAAACGAGTTGAAAAAAAACCTGTTATTGAGGATATGCTCAAATGAATGGTCGACCTCATCATCTGTTGGGCTGAAGCAAATTCTTGCCGACCCACTAGCTACTTTTTTAGTTTCCTCTTCTTTGATTTTCCGAATTTCATCTTCATTTAGCAGTGGCTTCTTTACTGAAATAAATAATTCACTGATTTTGGTAACTAAATCTAAATTCGATACCTCTATCCCTGTATAAAAACAAAACAGCAAAGGAGATATTTTTTATCAAATTCAAAAGGTTCATGTGCTAGTCCAAAGAAGCGCTTTTTTCTAAAATTACGCAGGCTCGGTTACATTAGTTTCCGCTTGAATGATAACATTTGAAAGGTTTAACGAAGTCGTCAAACAAGCACCCTGATACCCTAGCATGTAACTGGAAAATTACTTTAAGCAAGAACTGTTGGACAAAAAATTAATTTGAGTCGAAAGTTTTACCTCATCGATTGGAAAATTCAACAATGATGATACATCAATTCAAAATGATCATACGGTACTATTATAAAAACGAGAACGTTCCAACGCATTCAATAATCTAACAAAATGCGTACTTCTAAAATGACTGGAAAGAAGACAAACAAAATGAAGATAACAGCAAGCTAAATCAGAATCATGCAAACATTAGTGGAAGTCAACATTGCGTCACAAAGTTTCTGTTTTGATTGGTGAAGAAACATTCCCAACAGCTCCATTTCCTCATTGCCATTTTTTCCATCTAAAGATGGGCTTCTACTTTTGCATGTAAAAATTTTTTTTTTCTTGGATAAAGTAATTCAACAATCACCCACAAGTTTCAGAAAATCGCTAGCCAAGAATCTTTGCGTTTGCTTTTCCTTCCCGTTTCTTTCTTTGCTCTTGCAATAAATAATTCAATAATAAACGAGCCTAAACCAATATTAGAAAATTAA
>JABVXS010001149.1:0-17912 GCA_013365335.1 Madathamugadia hiepei | reverse complement strand
CTGTTGAGAACCGACCGCTCACAAACCCAAACAAAATGAAGAAAACTTCACGCAAAATAACGCTCTAATAAACTTGCTAAATGAAATTTTTGTATCCATCAAAACTTTCATATCAAATTTTAGTATCAGTTGAAAAACTCCCCTGTTAACTTTTCAAGTTGCGTAGAAAAACGAATAAAATTTAAAAGCAAGAAAAACTTCATTTATCTTATTAATACCTAGTTCATTAATTGATAACTCAAAGTGTTTCATTCATAACTTCATTGGTTAACTAAAATAAGGAATTTTATTAAAATCAAGAAATGGTTTTCATTTTGAAATTTTTTTAAAAATGCAAAACGGATGATCTAATCATAATGATAATGCCATTTGCTTTGATATTGATTATGCAATTGTTTTTGTTTTATCACAAAATGAATTTCAAATTTTTTCGAAAGCAAATGATATTAATAGAGAAACTTTTTGACCAATTGAACTTGGAAGAAGTATTTTCCATTGATTTCAAATCGAATTTTTTTATTAATTTGTTCAAAAAATAAATAAAATAATTTTAGATGCGGAGTAAAATGCATGTCGATGTTTTGTTCTATTTCAATAAACTAACTCGAAGTCTATGTGGAGCAATTTTTGGTATCATTAATATACATTGCAGTCGCTATTTTCTTTCTCTTTGGTTAAACATCCTCTTCTTTCAGGAAGATATTGAATGCCTTAATGAAGCGGAATTTAAGGATGAGGAATTATTCGACCATTTAAATACTCCTGTGGACACGAATATTTGCATGCATTATCGATTTAATATTGAATTATCCAGTCTTCTGCTTTAATGCACTACATTATTACTCACCCTCAACTTCTAGATTTTTCTCTAGAAAATTTTCGCATCATCTATAATTTCGGACTTCATGCCTCCATTTCTTTTTTCGGCAATTTTTGTAGCATGTTCGCCAAATAAACTGTATGTTAACTTCTTTTCTTTTCAATTATTTCATTTTTTTACAAACAATGAATCACTTGGATTACGGCAGTTTGTTCAATCTCATGAAATGCAAAAAAAAACCTTAATAATTTTAAAAAAAGTTCTCATTTTTTTTCAATTCCTTTTAACTAACAAACAAATACATAAGAGAAAATAAAAAACAAAAAACAAATTTCGTAAAAATTCATTGGAAAACATATAAAGCAATAATGATAATGAGTTAGTTCAGGAATGTATATGGAATTCAAAATTGTCGGAAAGGTGCACAATAAATAACGGAGGCACCGGTTATATAGCAAAGTAACAAATTATGATGATGTACAACGTATAACGTATGTGCGGCTATGTGTACGAGTAAGGCATGTGTATGTATGCATATATATTTTTTGTGATATTCCTGAAATTATTTGAAAAAAATGCAAAAAAAAACTTATACGCACAATTCCATTGCTGCACAGAATAGTATATAAATTAATAAGCAATAAATAACCAAAAAAAAAGATAGAACCGAAGTAGAAAAACAAAAAATACGATGGAAAATTGATAACTAATAAGAAAGTATTGTATCAACTGTAAAACTAATAAAAATAAGCACTACTATTAGCAACAGTAACAATAATCATGCCTGCTGTCCTTAATGCTCGAAACTTTTTTGTAAAATTTTAAAATATCTAAGCAAAGATATGAAAACATGACGACGAACAACGATGTATACCAGTAATAAACAATATGAACAACTTTTCAATATTTGAAATAATAAAACCTGATTTTTTAAATCAGATATTGTTATTCTAATTCGAAGTGAATTATTAAATGCAAAATCATAAATACCACTTTGAATATCAAAAACATCAAATTCTGTCTCAACAAATATAAAAAAAGGGAGTTCCTGCAACGTGAATCAGAGCAATCCACAGCCATAGAAAAAATGAACAATAAAAAAAGAAGGCATCATTGGTAAAATTTTGTAAATTCAACATAAAATTTTTTCTAGTGTCTTTTTTTTGTAAGACATATTAATAACTGGAAAACTGATCAGTCTTGCATCTCGTTTCATAAAATCACGAAACATTTCAAATTTTTACTCTTTTAACGGCAAGGCGCGCTTTGCATCATCCGTCATATCAGAACCTGAAATGTAGTTTTTTTTTTTTACCTTTCAAATCCACCATTTTTACTCTATAGAATAACTAGTAGATCTGATGAATCATATGATTTGATCACTATTTAGATAAAATATTCCGAAACAGAACGCAGAGGGAAAAACAGGGTGAAAGCTCCTAAAAGAAATCGGAGAAATCAGGACAAAAAACTGGCATTGTGACAAAAAATAAACATTTAGAAGCATTAAGCAACAATAATTACATTTGAGAATTTCATATTCATTACCTTCAGTTCCTATACTATCCAAATCATCATGTGGACTACTATTCCGTAAATGGACACGTCTACCACTGAGTAAAGTATCACGAACTGGACGTCGCTGTCCACGCAAACTGGTATTATCACGAGCTAATGTATCATTTGCCGCATTTAAATCATCGATCATTCGTTGTAAATTCCGTGCTTTTGTTTGTTCCCGTATCAATTCCTCCTCCATTTCATCAAGTCGTCGCCGGATTTGCCTTACTCGAGTTTTTTCTCTTTCTGCCTATAACAAGGAAAATTATGATATCTTAAACAAAGTTAAAAAAGTAAATACAATCAGAATCACAAAAAAAATTAATTGATACAAACCTGCTCCTTATTTTGTTCAGTATTTCGCCGTTCATCTTCTAGCTGTAATATCGCATCCGCCAAACGTTTCTCAATACGTCGATACTGAACGGAATATTTAAAATGATTCAATGAATAATATGAAATTAAATACAAATAAATATACCGTAAAATATGCCAAAAAAAAGACGAAAAATTTTCACTGTCCAATTCATTGAATCAAGAAAAAAAACATTCCCTCAAATATGTTACAAACTGTGACCACTGTTAAGACAAAAATTAGCCATGTGTTACATTTAATGGAACCTATACACTTGCTAAGCCATTAAATGCACGATACCATCAACTTCTTGAGCCAAAACAAAAAAATTAAACTAAACAAACATATATTTTGAATGATATACTAACTTGTCGAGTAGCATTGGCACGTTCTTGGCTTTCTGCATTATACTGCTCTTCCAAATATTGTATCTTTGCTTCAAGTGCAGCTATTTGAGCTCTGGCACGAGTTTGTGCCGATGTTTCCAATTCAGATACTTTATTCTTGAGTTCACGATTTGCACGCTCTATTGCTTGCTTCTCCGTTTCCAGTTTTTGCGCTGTGGAACGTTCGACCGATAATTCCGTAGTTAGCTGTTCAACCTTCATAAAACACAGAAATAAGTTCTTAGAAAAAATCAATGTAGTTAGAAGACGAAACTGAGATTCTAGAATAACCACATCTTCCTTACTTGCATTTGCGCTTTGCGCTGTTTATCAAGCGCTAACTCCGCAAGACTTTGCTCCTCCTCCACTTCTTCCTCTAAAGCAGCAATTTTTGCCTCAAATCTTCGACGTTCATCAACATTCATACCACCGCCTCGATTTCTTGCATCTTCTAACTCATCTTTTTCTGCTTCTAGTTGCCTTTTTTGACTCATCAAACTTTCATTAGCTTCTAAGAGTCGAGCATTATCAGCATCAAGTGTGCGCAATCTATAAAGTACTCCAATAATGAAAAAAGAAACTCCGGAAAAGAATAAAAACAAGTGCCATCCAAGATACAACACTTGAAAGAACAAAAGCAAAAACAAGGAATAAAAATGACAGTTTGACACTTAGGCAATTCTTTCCTGAAAAAAGAAACTCCGGAAAAGAATAAAAACAAATGCCATCTAAGATACAACACTTAAAAGAACAAAATCAAAAATAAGGAATAAAAATGACAGTTTGACACTTAGGCAATTCTTTCCCAATACAATTAGAAGATGCATCAAGTCATATAAAAGAAGTACTAAACAATATACGAAACCTACTTCCGTTCCAATTCACGCAAAGAATTTGCAAGCTCTTCTTTCGACTGCCGAATCTCTTCATTGTCATGTTGCATATCCTTGATAATTTGCTGATATTTTTTGAACTGTCGGCTATAATCATCTTTCTGTCTATTGGCTAGTTCTAATTGCTGCTCCATTTCCATTAACTGCGATTCAATTTTCTTTCGGTTGGAAACAGCACCAGTCTAAAAATAAATCTATCAGATTCGGAAAAATCACTGTATGCTACTTTCTGAAAATTTCTCATCATTTAGTAAAAAATTAAAGTTGAGAAAAATTTTAAATCTTACTCGTGAACGGCGCTCATTCTCGAGCTCATTTTCGAGATCTCGGATTTGTTTCAGTAATGAACGACGCTTCTCTTCACTTTCTTGTTCTTTTGATGTCAGAATCCTTTCCTGCTCACTTTTTAAAGCCTACAATGCAATTAAAATTTCAGTTGACATGCATCTTTCCATTCGATTGAAGCAGAAAAAGGGAAATAGTGTAAAAGATGCGGAAATAGCTACAGTCTAAATACATGAACAAAAGAACCTGCAGATTGACATCCAACCGAAGTCGAGCATCTTCCGCTATTTGGACAGCATCTTCTAGTTCTTCAACTTGCGCTCGCTGTTCTTGTAATTCTGCCTCTAGTTGACGTTTTGCTTTCTCCAACTCATGGACATTTTTCCCTACGTCATCCTTTGAGGATACCTGAAAGAAACTGTCCATATATGAAAAAAATACCGAAAACAAATAAAGACAAATTACCCAAAATCATATCACCGCAAAATCGATAAGCAATTTTTATAACCTACATTATTGTTACTAATCTTCCCTATATCTTTTTAATTATTCCCTAAAATAATACAGCTTTTAAAATTTTTTGTTAACGTTTTCCTTCCATTTAAGCAAAACTAACCGATTCATCAAGCTCCATTTGCAGCATGCGTTTTACGCGTTCCGACTCTTCCAATTGAGAGCGTAAGCTTTCAAGATCGTTGTTCAGTGATAAAATGCGTGTCTCTCGATCACGAGACTCCTGTGCAAGTGCATCGCGTTCATTTATAACCTGAAGATAATAGTTCTTGAATCAATTATTCATATGACTGGTCATATTTTCTCATACACAGTTTGAACATTACATAATGTATGTCTACTGAATCGATAAGATTTTTCAGTAGACTTCAAAAACACTACTCTACTGTCACTTCATAACCATAAATGTAGAATGTCGATAATTTTCACACTTTTTGAAGATTCGCTCTTTCTTCTGCCAACTGTTGATCAAATCTTCGCTGTTTCTTTTCCAAATCACGCGAATATGTTCTCACGTTGTTAAGCTCAATATTAGCATCCTCCACCTGAAATATGGATAAAATATATTAAAATAGATGTACCTCTTAGATGGGAACATCATGTCTTTATTCATTACTCAATGAAAGTAACCTTACCATAAATATAGATAAAAAATACCTCTTGTTGCAATTTTCGTTTGGATCTTTCAATGCGGTCACGAGCTACCTCCATTTCTGCCAAAGCTTTCTGAGTTACTTCAAGATCGCGTTGAGCTTTCTTTTTCCATTCCTCCAGCTGTTGTAAGGCACCTTCATCGGCCTTTTTTTTTGCATCTGCCAATGCCACTCGTACGTTATCAAGCTGCTTAAAAAATATGGCCTCTTTAATTAATATACATGATGAAAATAACCAAACGACCACTACGCAAATACATTTACTAGGTATTTAAAAATGTATGGGTTGCAATCCACACAAACTTAAATTTACTAGGAAAAATCTCCCACCCCTTCTAAATCCTTTCGCTTGAGCTCCACTTCTTCGCGCATTTCTAGTGATTCAGCCAAATCATCTTCCAACTGTCGTACTCGTGTTTGCGCCGCAAGTTTATTTTTCGTTTCCTCCTGCAACTGATCCTGTGCTTCTGCTAACTGCTGTTCAAGCAGAGTTATTTTCCGCTGTAAAGCGGAAACACTCTGCTCGTCATCCTCTTTTTGCTTGACAACAGAATCCAATTCACTTTGCGCTTTTGCAAGATGTTGGGTAAGCACTGATTTTGCTGAATCCAGCTCTCCTATTCGTGCATTTAACTCCACACAAGCCGTTTCCGCTTGTTTACGTTTTTTATCAGCTTCAGCCTTTGCTGCCTGTAGCGTGGCAACTTCCGCAACTAAGGATGCTTTTTCGATTTCCAATGCATTTTTGGCCTTTTCAACTTGTGAGCGTAGCCGCTTTTGTTGCTCAACCTTAAAAAGAAGCGAAATATAAATTCTAGAAATCTTCTTGATAAGATCAAAATTTTCCTACGGCAATCACAACCATTATTTCCATTAAAGAGGATTAATATGTAAGATTTTTCATACATTATGGTGTTAGCTGATTTGTCAGTGTCTAACGCTTGCATACTTGTTCGAGCGGAAAAAAAAAGGAATACAACAATGCGAATAATGCAAATCAGATTATATGAACTGACCTGTTCGTCCAGTTCTTCGATTTGCTTTTGATACTTTTGTTTCAGTTCTTCTGCTCTAGTATCATTAGCAAAATTAGCTGATTCAAGAGCACGCTACAACAAAATAACCGATAAAATAAATTCTATTACAAAGCTCTTGATATTATACAACAGAAAGATTCCACAAAGCTACATTATATTACCACAGAACCAAGTACGAATCTGCTTTGTTCCCTAATACAACCTTGATTTCACTTCTTTTTTGACTGCAAAAAAAAACGATTATTGCCAGAACATAAAATATACCTTCAGATTTCTAAGTTCTTCGTCCTTCTTCTTTTGTATCTCAAGTGATATGGCCGTTTTGTCCGCTGCTTCCAGATATTCTGTCCTCAGCGTTTCCAAATCATCATTGAGATCACGACGAATTTTTTCAGCCTTTTCACGCAAAGCTTTTTCATTGTCAAGATCTTCTTTCAATTCCTCCAGCGCTGATTCCAATTCCCGGATTTGCTTTTGCAAAACCACATTGTTAGCGCTGTCTTCATCTGATCTATAAAAGTACCAAACTTTGGTTTCAGAAATATTAGTGACAAAGTCAGATTTCTATCCACCATCGATTTCCTTATCTTTTAAAAATATTTAAGCTCCATTGCGAAAAATTTAGCAAAGAATAAGCTTCTGAAAGTATGATTAAGCATTCACGACCAAGTATAAGAAATAATAACTTTGTTAAAAGCGCGGTCAATTCTTCTTCGCGTTTACTGAGCAAAAAATTCAACTCTTCTAGCTTGTTTCGCTTCTCTTCAAGCAACTCTTTTTGTTCCTCCATTTCCACTTCCAGTTTTCGCTTCACACGTTCAACTTCCGCTCTTATCTTGAAAAAATTCGTTTCGATAAGTGTAAATATCAAACACAATTTGCAATATTTCTTAAATTGAACACAAAAAAATTGGCGATGAAAATTCACCTGTTTTTCCTTCTTTAATTCTTGCTCTTGCTCTATTAATTGCATCTCAACTCGAGAACGCTGTTTTCCAACATGTTTTGCCTTTTCTTCCTCTTCTAGCAAATGATTCGACAACTGCATTGCCCGTTCTTCGATATTTTTCTTTTCTTTAAGTAACTGAAAAAGTGAACAGCTGTGATCTTAACAGCCAAACATGATATGATATTTTTTTTGATTTCTTCAACAAAATGCGGCAACTTTTCAAGACAATCTCCGGCTGTCTTACTGCTTTCTTGAAGCATATATCCAGGGAAAAACTACTGCAAAATTCCTTTCATTCTAGTAAACAGAACCAGAAATCATAATTGCAGAATTTCATTTCAACTTTTGTACTTTTGCAATGAACGAACCTTCTTATAAGAATCGGCTAGCTCAGCGTGCTTTTCTTCCAATTTCTTCCATCGCTGATCTACGTTTACTTTGTCAAGCATAAGTTTTTGACGAGCCTGCTCCTCCTCCTCAAGCTGCTCTTCTAAATCTCGGACAGTTTCCTGAATGAATTGAAATTAATGTATTAAAGTATTTCAACGTTTCGTATGATCCATGAATACAATAAAGAAGGACCTGTAATTTTTTCTTCTCTTCCGTTAATTTTTCTACTTGTTCTTCACCTTCGTCCAATTTGGCATTCAGTTCGGTTAACATATCTTCTAGTTCCGCTTTCCTTGATGACAACCTCTCACGCATTTCTTCTACCTCAGCCCGTTCTTCGCTTTCCTGAAATATTTTTAATCCTTAATTTTTCTTGCAAACACAGGGATATGAATAACAGATCTAGTTGTTTTGGATTTTTTCTACAATTGTTCCAAGAAAATACTTACTTGTTGCAGCTGTTCTTGAAGAACATTTCTTTCTTCGTTTAGTTGTTTGAGGCGTTTCTCAATATCACTGAATTCACTTTCTTTCTTACTCAGTTTGTCTTTTACTACCTTTAGTTCCTCATCTTTGAGAGCAATGGCAGCTTCTTGATTGGTAACTTGAAGCAGTGGTTTAACCTAAAATACTAACTTCAAAATTAAATTTTGATAAATGCACGGTTTAAGATAAAAAGCGACAGTAAAAACCTGCCACAAATATAAAGATATTTCATTTCAGTTAGAAGATACGGAATCACTGATAAAATTCTCCCAAAATCAGAAAAAACTAATAGTAAATATTAACCTTGGTAAACAATCGCCACCACTGCCAGTTTCGAAGTTTGAGCCATGCCAAGCCATTTCTTTGTAGTACCCGAATTGCATTCGATTGCTGCATACGCTTCTGATATAAGCGCCTAGCAAGGAAAGCTCGGCATTGTGCTTGAAAGGCTACAATTAGACCGGTAAGCTTCAGATCACGTTCTTCCTCTAAATGCGCCAAGACACCAGTTCGAAAGAATATTTTCGACTGACCAATACGGTACAAATTGCTTTCCATTTCTAAGGCATCAATCATTTTCCTAAAAAAATTTATATACTACACCAAAATTTTGCCCGAGAATTTCCAAATGCATAAAAATTTGCACAATATAGCAATTTAACTACCCAAACTAAGCAGTGATCGAGAGAACGATTAACAGACATTACAAAATTCATCCAATTCAGCACAACAGATACGAACACAATTTGGCCCAACGAAGTAACCGTTTTATTTAAACGAATTTCCTTGAATGAAACTTTTTTTAGAGCTCAATTGCGCAGTCAAGTAAACAACACTTCACGACTGAAGAATTGGCGGCCACAATGATTTTTATGTCCTGATGACTAATTTTCTCGAACTTGACACAGCGGCTGCTTCATTAAATATCACATAGTAATCTATATCTATGATACCTAACAGCTTCCTTGCCATCCATAAATCCTTTAGGTATAACATTTGGTGTAAGTATTTCATAACGATGCCGAAATTCTTGGAAAGGTACGCGATTTGGAAATCCTTGTCGACAGATACGTATACCTTCTAAGACACCATTGCATCGTAGCTGTTCCAAAACCAGTAATGATGATATTTTACCAGCCTAAAAGGATACTATTAAATATAGGAATGACGCAACATTTACAACTAATGATTGCATAAAGATGTATTTCAAAACGAAATACCCTTCAGAAATTCCAGATAATTTTAAAATGAAAATAAGCTTCAACAAATGAAATATGATGATGACTAACTTTTTTTTCATGATTCGGTATGATACATCTTACGAAATGAGGATTCGTATTGCGTAATGTAGTCATCAAACGTGTCAACTGCTCTTTATGCATTTGACTCACAGTACGAAACATTCCCTTTTTGGTTCGTACACCAAACGCTGTCTCACTATATTCCGATGCACATATACCAGCAAATTCAGCTTAAAATAAAAAGTAATAAAAAATAAATACAAATTTATGCAGTTCGACAACTTTATTGGTAGTCAAATAACACAACACAGCACACTCAAAATTAACTTACCGTCTTTCCAAATGCTCACAACAAACGGATCAGATGAATTTTGAAACAAGGCCACCACATTTTCATTGAGAGGATCCATATTCTTCATGAGCCATTGATCAGCCGAGTAATCAACCCGACCAGCATAATGTATTACAGCAAAATCAGATTTTGCACGCATTTCAGGAACAACAAATTTTGGATGTTTTGAATGATTGACAAGTAATTTTTCGACTAACGACTTGTCAGTTGCCTTTGGAAATAAACACTGTTCATCAAGAAGAGCCAGAATACCCATCGGCTAAAAAAAACCAACATGAAGGCTAAATGGAATTTATTACTAAATGTAATTGCGGAATGGATATGTAATAAATTTTTGCAATATAATAATAACATTGACGAAGGAAACAAATATAAATGGAACACACAAAAAAGTATGGATTATTAAAGTTATTATAAAAATTACTTTTTCAATGAGATCAATAGTAGGCTGTAGGTCAAGGCCAAAATCGATAAATTTCCAATCAATGCCTTCACGTTGATATTCTTCCTGTTCAAGGATAAACATTGTGTTGTTGAATAATTGTTGCAGCTTTTCGTTTGTATAATTGATGCATAACTGTTCGAATGAATTTAATTCGAAAATTTCAAACCTCAAAAATATCGTCATGTTATATAGAATATGGAAAACGACAAAAATTAATCAAACAACACATAAATCCCAATTGTACAGTTACCACAATCATACTTTAGGAATCATGATAAAAGCAGCAGATAATTCACAATAAACATGCATGTTTAATAAACATCAATTATTATGAATGACAAAAAAAAAACATCGAAAAAACATACCCTGCAATATCTAATATTCCTATAAATGAAGCACCCTGACGACGAGTTCGATCTAAGGATTTGTTTAGACGGCCAACAAGCCATCGAAACATTTTTTCATAACAAGCCTACAAAATTACGAATGTTAACGACGTTAATTTTAAACATCTTAACCCCAAGCTTGATCAGTACCCTAATTAAAAATCGCTATCAAAACCAAAAATATGAGCATTTAATTGAAATATGATGAAACAAGTTTTCTGGTGAAAATTCGTAAGATATAGATAGATATTTCACTTAAAGACGCATTATATTACAAGCACTCCTGAAAAAGTATTTCTCGAACCAACAAAATATCAGTGCAATACAAACCTTGCTTATAGCTTCGACGGCAAATTCCGCTTGCTCCTTATTTTGTGCTTTGTGTACAAATTCACGACCAACTTTTATGCGAGGACGGAGGAAAGCTTTTGTGAAATCAACTAATGGTAAACCCAACAAATGGCACAATTTTTGCGAAACTGTAATAATACGAGATTGGGCGATGTCAACAAACAAGAAAAGGAATGACTGAAAAAAAACGGTTTAATTTTTTTTTTTTAAATTCTAACCTCGATCATCCGGTAAAATAGCTTGATCAGATTTCTTTTCTTGGAAAAACTCCATATTTCCAAAAAGCAATACGGCAGATACAAGTCGAAGGACAGCTGAAACAAATTTATATGAACAAAATGATTTTGAAAATTTTTGGAACAATACGATTCAATCATGCTTCATTTAACAAGCATAATAGGACATTAGCTGAATATGAGCATAAGTTGAGTCTTTCCAAAAATTATCTTACATGTTATTTCCTCTTCTTGAAAACCCATAATTTTCATGGAACGAACAGTATTATGGAATTCATTGGCATCATCGACATTCGGTAAATTTATGTATCCGTTATTTAGAAAACGATATTTGTCAACATCTTCCAAAAGAAAATTTCCTGAAATTTACGACCACCTAATATAATAAGGATAGCATAAAACAACAAAATTTGGCCAAATTTAGATATAAAAAATATTGTAAATTTCAATACGAAAATATTAACGAAAAGTACCTTTTTCAGCTGTAGAGGTACCACGTAGAAACTGATAAAAAATATGAAATGATCGTTCGTCTGCTGCCTGACGCAACGTACGAGATTTTTCAAGCAAATAAAACTCAATATTTGCGCCAGAAATATATCCAGACATATCAAAATTAATTCTGATAAATTTACCCTGAAAAAAAAGTATTTATATGAGTGATCATTGAGTAACGCATTTCTACTTTGAACTGAATAAAAACAAAATAGGTTCCTATTTCTTAAACCAAAAAAAAAAAGTTTCGAAAAAATAACAGTTAAGCTAATTTACGAATAAAATTTAGACGGCTCAAAGTATGACTGCCCAATGACTTCCAAAACCTAAGCTTGATAGTTAGTGATTTCATCAACTAAATTTTATTAGTGAAAAAATATAAAATGAAAAGAAAAGAGCATAAAATTTACAAATCTTGAAGAATTATCATTCTTAACAGTTTTGCTATTACCGAAAGCTTCAAGAATTGGATTTGCTTGTAATAATTGATGCTCCAACTCACCCTGAAAAATTACGTCCATTAACTAATAGTGCCATCTCTAATTGCATTTCATGCCGTGAATATAACATGCTAGAAGCATTCTTATACTATTAAGCAATATTTTTCATATTCTAGCTTTACGGGAAAATTTTGTAGCGCAATTCTATTCGATTTTAGGTTCATGAAATTTTGAAAAGTTATCACTGCAGAGTCAAATAAACTGAGCAAATTACGGTGATATAGTTATGGAAATAAGTGAAAGCAAGGAAATTTTTTGTATCAATGAATCAAAATTTAACCATGCCTTTAAATTGCAAAGCATTCAACGTTAGTGATAAAGTTAACACGGAAATGCAGAGGAAAAATAATATTGTATATTAAAATTACTGCAGGAGTGAATTCAAGCTTTCTTTTGAATGCGTAAACTCGTCAAAAATTCGTCTTTACTACCTTTTCCAATTTATAATTACTACACGTTAAACCATCACCAATTAAGTTTCGTCCCAAAAGCGTTCCATAAAAAATGAAGATCTCATTACTAGTACTACAGAAAGGTGAATAAAGATTTGTTAAAACATTAATCAACAACGAACAAAATGATGAAAATCGCTGTTAAAAAAATTAATTGGAGCGATCCGTTTTTTTAAACTAATTAGTTCTCTTCAAAAACATAAATAAATAAAATACGGCTGAAATGATACACAGTAAACGAAACGAAAAATCATAAATGTTCACAAGAAAAGTTAACAATTACGGAGAACCTTTTTCGGCCTCAACAAAAAAGTACGAGCACAGGCGACATGTGACAGAGACAGAAAATTAGCAACATTAATTAGCTAACAAAATGCACTGAGAAACTTACGATGACATTTTCCAAATCCTGTTTATGCTGTAATGAACAAAATATTTTTCCGTGATGTCAACGTAAAATTTTATATTAAAATGTTCTGATGTAAGCAATAAAACGGCAAATTATAAAAACACATGTTAGTCGGTAACTTTTTAATAATTATCAAACTTCCACTGTTTATTCGATGCAATATATCTTCGAAGAGTCTTTCAAAGCTGAATATCATGAAATGCAGCTCATACTATAATCTTCGATTTATTATTTTTTACTCCACACTCATATATTTCTAAAATTATCATGAAACAAAGAAGAAAATTCATACCTTTGATGGAGAACTATTTTTGCTTTGTCTAGTTGCACCAGCTACATACGCCAAATATTGAATAACTTTTTTTGTATTTTCTGTTTTACCAGCACCAGATTCACCACTAAAAAACAAACAGCTTTTGTTGAACAAGAAATTATGATGATGCAAGAAATAAAAAACAAAAGTCAAAAGAATAAACAATTTGGATTAAAAACTTACGTGCAAAGAATAGATTGATCTTCCCGCTCTAAAAAGAAAAAAATTATGATTGCAAATATTAAAATTTTCCTCATCCATATTATTTCATTTCACTTTATGTTGTTTTAAAAAAATACTGATGTGAGAAAAAGTTCTATGTCTGCGACTTGCAACAATCACAGAATTAGTAGAATACCTTTACATAAATCTTTGAGTTAAATTATTAGTTGAACAGCAACAACAACAAATTTGGTTATGTTGTTGCAGATGAATTATCACTGATAACCGAAATGCCTGTGGATATTTTTTCGTGGATAAATAAAATTATAGATGACCTTGAAGCATTGACCGATAAGCAGTATCTGCGATTGCAAATATATGGGGTGGCATTTCATGACGCTTTTTTCCTTTGAATGCTTCGATTAATGTCTCCGAATAGATTGGCAGCTTTTTGTAAGGGTTGACAACAACACAAAATAAACCAGAATATGTCTAGAATGTATATCAGCATCACAATCAATATCTAATTTGTTCGGTTATACTCATATCATTATGATAACCTGAGCATTGCATAAAATACGTTTTCTAGATCGCAATTTAATTCGACGACCCCTACAACTTCGTGTCATTAATACAGATGAATAAGAATTAAGTTTTTCAATCACATTTATGCACAAACTTGCTTTTAAATTCAAATTTTTTTCCACTTTACAAAAATTTTACATATAACAAAATGTAAATTTACATAAATAAGTGATGAGAAGTAGCGTTCCCGAAGATTATGCAAGACGGAAGCTTCATTGAGACATGTTAATTCTGCC
Source organism: Madathamugadia hiepei (assembly GCA_013365335.1). NCBI lineage: Eukaryota > Metazoa > Nematoda > Chromadorea > Rhabditida > Onchocercidae > Madathamugadia > Madathamugadia hiepei. Next base: position 3,422 of record JABVXS010001149.1, on the reverse strand, counting down.
ATATCTTCCACTTTATCAAATTTTGGTGGATTCATTTTTTGCAAATCATCTTTGCTTAATGTTAATCGCTGGAAAAAAAACTTTTTTTGCAAGGAAATTTAAATTGAGCATCGGAATGCACTAATTTTAAAGAATTAAACTTTTCAAATGCCCAAACCAAAATATATCGCGGAATGAATAAGCACCATAACAGCCAACTGATTATGGTTGTATTAATAATGATGTCCACATTAGGTAAATAATATCAAAAATATATATTTCCATGTTGATTAACCTTTCCATTATCAACAAGCTCAACGACTGCATCATCCCCTCGATCATCCTTGATACTTCCACTAACGAAACCTTCTGTTTCATGCGGAACCCATACTAATCTTTTCTTTGCCCATTCTGCTTGAAGCGCTGGATCAGCTACAATACCCTTTTGCACCTGAATTATCAAAAACATGTAACCACAAAATTGTCGGAATGTCTGGTTATAATGGTTTTTACATTTCCAATTAATTATAAAAATTAATAAAATTCTGAAAATTAACATTTGAAGAATTCTTTATCCTGATAATTCATGTTTGCTCATAACCTTCAATCACTCATCATCTAGCCGGAAAATGGAAGAAGTAATGTTTTTTCTTCCTATTCCGCCCTTTTTCTTTTATATTTCATTTCTATTTCGTACAATTTTCCCCTGAATACTCCTCAGAATTATTTCCCCATATAATTTTGATAACTTGTAATCAGTAAAAAATTTTATTAGCAACCTGCAGATAAGAGATCTCTGACGTTGCGCCAGACATTGGACCATTCGTTCCTTACTTTTATAGCTTGATCGAATGGCTCTGATCTTAAATTCATTCTTTTTCCATATTAACGCTTGAAAGCACAACCGTATATGTATTTATCCGTCATTAAAGTCACTTTACGTGTTTTTCATCATCACAGTAAAATTACTGCTGTCATCATTAACTAATTAAATGCTAAAATTGAAATTCTTTTCGAAAAGAAAGTGCATTTTCAAAACAAAAAAAAATAAAAAATGGGAACAAAAAAAAGCAATTACGAAAACACTCGCTGGTATAAGCACGTAAATATATTACGAAATGCCCGCTTCATATAGAAATGTTTCAGTTGTTTAATAATAATTTTAATTTTAAATGAAAAAAATGGAAAGAACCAACACCTTAAGTTAGTGGAAATATCCGTAAATCTATTAGCGATGGTGATGATGAACGGATGAAAATCAGTAGGCCGCATGTCGTTGGTAAACCCTTTGGGCCGCGAAAAATGAAAGCACACAAAAGGAAGAGAGCTAGCGTCACCTAATCGACGACGACGATGACACATCCGGGGCGAGGAGGTGGGCAGATAACGGACTGACGGATGGACGGACGAACGGGGAAGAGGGTGAAGGGTGAATTCCTGATTTCGGTGCCTGGTATGAGGCATATTACCAAACATTCTTTAACTAAAGTTGTTACCAACGAATGGCACAACCACCAGCACCATTAAATGATCCAACTAATTCGTCTCCTCAAATCTTCCCCATGCCTATTACTCATCAACATGAACGGTAACTCTCAATTTAACTTTCACTTTTGATTATTTTACCCGCCGGTAACTACTGAATGACCCTGCCTTCAGCTTTTACGCTTCGTTGCTTCTTCTCGGGTGACTTCAATAGCCCGCACTTATAACCTACTGTATCATATGAACAGAATTATCAAACGATATTTGCTCTAAAATTAAACTGTTAAAATTTATATAGCAATAATCAAGCTGTACAAATATTTCATTTGTTTGACAAATAAGAAAGTTATTTATAGCCAATTTTAAATTTTCTCGTATGAAAACATTAAGTGAAGACAACAGAGATAATTCCTAAATACCAATTCTCAAATTTATTTGTTCGAAAAAATTAAAGCTCAAATTTGAACTTTTACATTAAGTAAATATATTAAATACAACTTAATCCTAAAATTTAGGATAAGGAAAATCAAAAAAATTTGGAAATGAAAAAGTATGTGTAACTAAAATGTAAAAAAAATTACAAATATATCAAGTATGACATAATTACCAAAATATTCATATTCTGTAACTTTTCATAACACTGAAAAATTTTTGATAATTGAAATTTGCTTCTTTGAATTTTTTATTAATTGTAATTAAATTCATTCAATCTCCTAAATTATAATAATGATCAAAAAAGTAATCGAAAAATAATGTAGACATCTAGCATATAGCAGGCAAGAAAAAAAGGTGAATTGTTACCAATTTAATTTAAAAAGATCAAAGTTAAAAGAAAGGAAGTGGAAATGATTAGAGATCATTAGGAAAGAAATGAAAAAAACGACGAAAGATCTGAGGTGAAAAGGAATAGTAAATGTTACAAGAGGGTGATTCATTTTATTAATAATATAATTGACTACTTCTTTCTCCGAGTCCATTTTATTAATAATACAATGGACTACTTCTTTCTCCGAAAATAACTTTAAGCATTACTTACGGGAATAGAATAATAAGGACAATTTGTCGAAAGAGAAACCTTGTTGAGAAAAAAAAAGAAAAGGAAGAGAAAAAGAAAGAAAAGGCAAAATAGTAGAGGAAAAGATTTGATGTGCAAGAAAGAAAGGAAAGGAAGAGATAGAGAAAGAAGAGGAAAAAAAGAATGATGATGTTGATGGATGATGGTGAGCGAAAAAGAAGGTAAAATAAATTTTTTCTTCGGTTGACACAGGATTTGATGAGAAATAAGTGAGGAATGGAGGGATGGATGTTGTAGTACAATTTTTTGAAAAGATGGAATTCGGTAGTAGGAATACATCTTGAGTGATGGAAGGGAAAGAGAACGGAAGAATATGGAATCAGGAGAGAATGAATGAACGTAGAATCAGAAGTGAATTGCGGAACATGGGTTAAGAATAGAATGTACGAATGCAGAATCAGAATAGAACGAAGAGTATTGAATCAGAACAGAACGGAGATATGTGGAATCCGAAACGGAGGAATGTTGAATCAGAAAGAATGAGAAATCGTGGAATCGGAGGAGGACGCGCTAATAAAGAATCAAAAAAAAAAAACTTCATTTTTTTGAAAAAACTAAGTTTCCAGCTATTATTTAGATCGTAAAAGAACGAAAAAAAACGAATTGAAAATGAAATCGATAAGAACTGATATCATCTTCGAATGAATAAAGTCAGTGATATGCTTTATAAAAATATTTTTTTCGCCTCGTTATATAAATATACAGTCAGCATTCTTTAACATAAAATGCAAATGCAGATTATTTCGATGAAAAAAATTAAGCAATCGAAAAAAAATATTTTTCAAAATTTTCTATCCAAAGCATAATTATTTTTCGTTTGAATTTTCAAAAAGCAATGATAGAAATGTAAAGCGGTTACCCATAGCGCAGTGGGTAATCCGCA
>JABVXS010001148.1:0-17918 GCA_013365335.1 Madathamugadia hiepei | reverse complement strand
AAAACAAAAAGAAAAACAAAAACAAAAAGAAAAAGAAAAAGAAAAAGAAAAAGAAAAAGAAAAAGAAAAAGAAAAAGAAAAAGAAAAAGAAAAAGAAAAAGGAAAAGGAAAAGAAAAAGAAAAGGAAAAGGAAAAGGAAAAGAAAAAGAAAAGGAAAAGGAAAAGGAAAAGGAAAAGGAAAAGGAAAAGGAAGGAAGGAAAGAAACCGAAAATTTCCGTATTTTACAATAAAATAAAAATTTGAAGTGCAAGTGAAATTACTTTCAAGCAAATATTTTCTGTCATTTATCACATTAAGCAAGTTCTTTTTTTTCTGTCTTTTTTTCCATTTTGATTTTCTTTCGTTAATGGAACGGAAGAAAATATGCAAAGGAAAAAATAAGTAAATTTATTGATTAACAAAGTAAAAATTGCAAAGTATGTAAGTAACAGTTTGATCAAGTGAAAAAGTTAACTTTGAATCAAAAAAAAAAGTTAAGGTATTTGAATTTGAAGGAGTGAAAGGTTTGATTGAGATTTAAAAGTCGATGCTTCATGGAGTAAAAGTTAACTTAAAGATTTTAAAGAGTAACAGGTAAGTTAGTTTCAGAGAAGTGAAAAGTTTTAAGTTAGATTTAAGTAAAAGTTAACTTAGCTTTAATAAAAGTCGATGCTTCATGGAGTAAAAGTTAACTTGGAGATTTTAAAGAGTAACAGGTAAGTTAGTTTCAGAGAAGTGAAAAGTTCTAAGTTAGTTTTAAAGGTGTAAAAGTCGAGAGCTAATTACGATTTTGAATGAGTGGGTTAAGATTAATTGAGGCTTGATTAGATTTAGAGAAGTAAAAAGCTAATTAATATTTATTACATCAAATAAGCTTCTTTTTGTTTGGCTTTTCTTCATTGATGAAAAAATTAAAATATTCATTTACAACGAGTGGAAAATTTTGCTAAAGTAAATTTAATTAATTAACTCTTGCAAACAAATAAATCTCTCATTAAAAAAATTATTTATTTTTGATGAAACGGTAGGAATTCAGCAAATAATTGAAATAAAGGCTAATTTAAAATTGCAAAAAAAAAATAAAAAAATTAATTTAATTGAAAATTTTTTCATTCAACAAGTTTAACTTTTTTCTTCTGAGTTTTCATCAATTTGCTGGTAATATTCGTTAGGAGTTAATTAGTATTAGTTAACAATAAAATCTTTTTTTTTAAATAAAAAAATGAAAAACAAAAATAAGTTATTAAGTTTACTTCTAATTAGCTGCTACTAATTAGTAATTTTAAACCAAAAACAAATAACCATTCACATATTTTGTCATTTGTCAATTTTTTTTCTTACTCAAAAAAAGAAAGAAAAAATGAATTTTCTTAACTAGTTATTCATTAAAGTTTTAATTAATACTAATTATTGGTCAAATCACTAAAATTTTAATTAACACTAATTATTGGTCAAATCATTTCTCACAACATTTTTACAATAAAAATTTCCTCACATCGATTGAGAAGAGAGAGAGAGAGAGAGAGAAGAGAGAGAGGGGATGTTGCAAATTTAGTGCGGAAGAAAATTTTTATTGAAAGGAATGTCAAATGGATTTTTCAGGATTGGCAAAGGACACACGAAGGCATCAGGATTGGCAACGGACACACGAAGGCATCAGGATTGGCAGGGATACTGTAGCATTCAGGCAAAACTCAATCCTGAAGGGAATGAATTGAAAAATCGATTTTAGTGAAAGAGGAAATGAAAGCATTTAAATGGTTGATGTTAAATTTCTTATTTCAGCATCTTGAATTTCCTTTACTTTAAACTAAAATTGAATGTCAATTTTAGCATACAATTATCTGATTGCATTAATTAATTAATTATTTGATATCCTATTAGTGCTTTATTATCATTAGTTATTAATATTATTATTAGTGATTAGTTGAGTAATTATTATAAAAGTAATTTTTTATTAATTAGCATTGTTCTATGTAATTAATTAGTGGAGTAATTAATTGCATTATACGAGTAACGTTATCGATTTTATTTGAAATAATGCAATTTTACTTTTATTTTAATTAATGTTTATTTGGTAAATTTTCGAAACAAAATTTCAATTTTTTTTATTTCAATTCGTTTTTGAAATAATTAATTTGATTAAAAAACTAAAAAAAATTGATTTTTTATCATTCGAAAAAAAAAAACAATAAAATTACATAAAACAAATCGATAATTTTCATTCGTAACATTACAAAAATTTTTTTTCTCTTTTCTGCATTTCTATAATTTAACCAAAAAAATAATTAATTTTTAGTTCAATTTAAAAGGAAAATTTTTTAATATACCATTAAGTAAGAGATTGAAGATTTTTTTTTTTCATTAATTTATTGATAATAAATATGGAATTTATATATGATCGCTAAGAATTGAGATTAATATTTGTATCGATCGTAAGCGAGCGGTTCCCGGCGACAAATCTTAGCGACAGGTCGATGGGGGGTAAATCTAGTCGCATGAATGCTAGGGCGTACTGCAACGATGACGCGCATGGGCATAACCTGGTATGTGCGAATCATGATGAGCAAGGGTTTCTGGCTAATAGACAAAGCACAGAACTGTGACGTGCAGACGACGCTCTACAATAGCGGATCCTACGACTACGTGCAACAAACGCTAAGAAGGAGGAGAAGGAGTTGTATTGTTACTGCACGATGATAATTATTGTCATTTCAATTGAAACAAAAAGAAAACCTTCGATTTGAAAAATTCTTAGAAAAAAAAAGTTTTGACAAATATTCGCAAAATTAAATTTTAATTAAAATGAAAAAGGCTACTTGTCATCTATTTTTGAAATAAAGCAAAATAAAATTTAAAATGGTAAAATGATAGCGTAAAGATAACGTAACGTAAAATGGTCAACAATGTTACGTTATCATTATTTTATTGATTAAAACGTACGTTATTGTAGCGACAATAAATCATTCGTTAAAATTTACGCTTTATGAATTTTTGAAAAATTTAAAGAAAAATTGCTTGCCTCGCAAATGCTGATAAAATTTCAAGTTTTTTTTTTTAAAGAGAATTTGACTTGCAACAATTTTGTGATTTCAAATAACGTGTATTATTACGTCAGTAACAGCAAATATCACGTGACGCGTTTGATTGAGAAAGAATTAATTAATAGCATCCATCAAATGTTACTACAAATTAAATTATATCTTTAACGCGTTTCAATTTTCTCTATCTGAAATGATTAATGTAGAATTGTCAATAGCAGTAAACTGAAATGTCCAATAACAAATAGTTATCACGTGATTCGTGCGGATCAGAAAGAATTCATCAAGTCTTTGTGATTAAATGGAAATTGGGGCCAATGAATAAGTTAGAAACATTGACATAATGAAAAGTTATTGAATGAAGGTTACTTGTTTACTGCAAACCCTGATATGATGACAATGATGATGATGATGATGATGATGACAACGACGATGATGATTATGCTAACGTGATGGTAATATCAGTCATAGTAAACTGATAGTTCTAATGACAATTAGTAATCATGTGATTCGTGTGGATCAGAAAGAATTAATTAATAATCATGATGATAATGATAACGATGGTGATGATCATGATCATGATCATGATGATTAGTCGTGTTGTAATATTGGAAGAGATGCAGAAGATATTGTGCTGATCGATAATGAGGCTATTAATAAAGAAGATGCCGTAGGAAAATGATCGATGAAATGTAAAATTCCAACCATTCCTTGTCAATTTTAAAATTTTGGCAATGAATTTTTAAAAAAATGTAAATTTAGGATTAAGAAAATGATTTTTTTTTTTTGCAAAATCAAATACGACGACGAAATATTTTGCTCTTTTCTCTTTAAAATTTGATTAATTGTTTGTAATAATTGAAGTTCAATTAATGATGATCAAGAGTGATTGCATATTGGCGCCAAAGTTTCACTGATGTTAATTGGGGTTGAATGGATAAGATAGTGAAGCATTTTTTGAAACAAAAAAAAAATCAAGTGAAACAAAAAAATAAAAAATCAAAATTGTTTAAAGATTTTAATATTACACTTTCCGTAATGCGTAAAACTGATTTTACACATTAATTTTAAATGAATACAACATTTGTGCAAAAACAATTAATCATAAATATCCATTATTTTTTTTTTCTTTGTTTCTTTGTTTCTATTTTCTTTCCACCAATGATCAATTATCGTGAGTTGCATGCATTGAACTAATTCCGATTAAAATGAAATGGATGATGAACAATTTCGATCCTGCTTCCTGGGGTTTTTCCCAAAATGCAGAAAAAAATCACTACAAGTTGAAATCATAGATGATAATTGACTTCAATTATTTTCCGCAACATCACAAAATCATGATATACTCATATTTCATGCGCTAAAAAATGATGATACACCATGATATTAGGAAATAATGATATTTTAAGCGCTGGAAAATAGTCATATATTATCATGATATTATGATATATTGATATTTTAAGCGCTAAAAAAGAATAGTGATAATCGTAATGATGGTATATCATGATACTGTGATATACTGATATTTTAAGCGATACATAATGACACCTTGATATACTGGCATTTTATGCGTTAAAAAATGATGATATATTAGGGCATTATAATTGCTAGCTATGCTGACATTATCCTACGCTGGAGATTCTCCAAAAAAAAAAGGCAGAGCAAATGATCACAAATCGAATTGAGAAATTATCAGTGTATCTCTTAATAAAATTAATTGGCTTGGATCATGATATCATTGACCCATCAATAGTGATCATGATAGTTCGTCAAATCCATCCATCCATATATGATTGTTTTATTGCTGAGATAACAAAAAAAGTTTGTATTCAAATATTTAAAAAAAAAAAAGAAACTTTGCTTTAAGCCAGTGGTTCCCAACCATGTTGCATGCACCGAACTCCAACAGTTTCATATGCGCATTCACCGAACCACTTGATGAAAAATAAAATATAATTTTTTTTTGTTCAAATTCAAGACATAGATATGCTTTTTACTGGTGCACAAAATGAGCCGTGCATGAACATCAACCTTGTTCAAAGAACGAAACCAGCACAATGCACGAACTTGCAACAAATTGCATGCGTGCAAATCAGTGTGACTTCTGCTGTTGCCTTTAGAGAGACCAGCTCAGTTATTGCGTTAGCTTCACCTTGGCAAGTGCCACTCTCATGTCATTTTCACAGCAAAATCTGTTCCGTTCCCTGCTCTGGACTTCCACGGGGAGGGGAGGCTCTGCCGTACCTCTGAGACTGCTTCACCGAACCTCTAAAGTTTGATCGAACCCAGGTTGGGAACCAGTGCATTAAGCATCTCATGAAATCATTCATCAAGAATTTAAATATAATTCCGGAAATTTTACATAAGGAAGCTTAGAAAATTAAAACACACACACAAACACACAAAAAGTAAATTATCATCGATGTAATTAAAGAAAATACCAATCTATCATGAATTCATCCATCATCATCATCATCATCATTGTCATCATTGTCATCATTATAATCATAAATCACGATCACGAAATTATCCATCCAAATGATTAGTTTTTTTTTTCGAATAAGGAGAAAAATGAAAAAGGGCTTTTTCATCCCAAAAATAAATATTTAAACTATCCTTCCTGAAATTATACTTGAGAAATGAATGAAGCAAAAGGGTTTTTTTTCATTGATTTTGTTTCAAGAATTACTACAATATTTCAGGTAAGCTATGATGATATTTGCTTTTATCAATATACACCATGACATTTCATATAGATCAGTCATCATTGATAATCAAATGAAATTATAATATTCGCATGAATTTTCAATTTATTTTGGAAATGATTGAAAAAGTTTATTGCAGCAATTCATCGAACATTCTGGAAATTTTCGAAAAAATTTGTTTTTCGTTTTTTTTTTTTTGGTTGGTAAAATTTATGCAAAAAATTGAAATGAAAAATATTTTGGCTGTTTATTGAGGGAAAAGTGAAACAAAATATTTCACAAACAAAAATCAATGCCAAATTATAACATTCATTTTGCGTTTACATAAGCCGCATATTATGGGCAATTGAAGAAAAAAATAAATAAATGAAATTCCGTAATACTTTTCTCATAGTACTGAAAAATTCAGTAATACTTTTCTCGAAAAATTAAATCAAAAAAAAAAAACAGCAAAATATTTTCGAATTTTTTTCGTCGAAAAAAGCAATATTTGGCATATAACTTTGAAAACAATACAGTAATGTGGAAAAACACTTCCAATAACTTATTGTCGAACTTTTTTTTTTTTTTTTTCTTCCCTGACAATTATTTCATTGAAAATGAAAGGGAAAGAAAAAAAATTTTTATTTTAGCATTTATTTAATTCATTTTTTATTTATTTTTTAACTCACAGAAGATAAAATGGGAAAATTGAATTATCAAGTTTTATCAATTTGCAGTATTATAAAGTTGAAATTAGCGTAATAATTATCTGCTTATTTAAATGGCAAACTTTCAAATTGTTGTTAAATAATTAATGATTTTATCGCAATGTTCCAAATGAACTGTACAGCACATGGCGAAAAGTTTCACCGTGAAATTTGGCAATATCAATCATCAAATGGTAAAATAAATTTGCAAAATTTGTTAGAAAAATTGCCGAAATTATCAATGCGATAATAAGTGATCAAATTTTAATGCAATTCATCGAGCACATTGGTCAAACGTTGTCGTTGTCGTATCTTGCATTTTTCCATTTGTTGATTTCATCGAAGGTTTTGCTTTTGCAATGAAATTTTCAAGTGCACTGTAGAGCATGCACAGAGGAGTTATCGTCACTCCACGTCTAAGGTTCATGTCACGGCATAACAAGCTTAGCCACATGACAACGAAATCCTAAGACCTGTAGGTTTTAGTTAGAGTGACCTTCGCTTGAATGGATAGCCATGCGGGACTGACTAAACGGGCACAGAGACCGTTAAGACATCCGTCTGCTCAAACATTACACTTGGTCTAGCACTAGTCTAGCACACTGCTTGAAGCACAGCCTATCTACAGCAACCACACACACCGAACAGCCTAAGGAGAGAAATTTAGAGGTGGCCGTTACCGCTTATTATTCACATAAATGATATTGCATGGGTCATTATGCAACAACAAGCATTTCATTATCAGTGAGAATTAATTAGCCAAACATATCGGTGCTCCATTTGTTCATTTCATCAATTTCTTAACTTTTCACTGAATAAAACACTATAACATTAGATTTAAGCAATACAAATTCTCAATTTACCAATTTTAGCTTCAAATATTACCCAAAAATAAATGTCAGCAAATGTTTCATTGTTGAAAATTATGTTAAAGAAAAAAAGATCTAATTAGTTATATTAATACTTTGATTGTTTAACCTTTCCATGGTGAAAGCCTTACAGTGGCGGAGAGGTTTGAGTGGTGTGACTAGACGGTGTTGCCCATCTCACGTTGCGGATGTCACATCAGGAGCAACACTCACCAAGGTGTTCGTCACGGGATTCCTTGGGTAAGGTGAAAGCGGAGAGACGAAGCAAGTCACGATGATTCGACTAACCAGCGAGTGACTTAAGACAATGGTTAAAAAACACAACTTCTTTGCGAGCAAACTGCAAAGAAGTTATGACAAAAGGGTCGAAACGAGGAAACCCGCTGAGCAATCGACTGAACAAGAAAAGATTGCTTAAAATTGAAAGAGACTTTTCCGCAAAAAAAATGACAAGTTTTTAATTCGGAATTTTTTCATTTCTTTAAAATTTAAATAACAAAATTAATGATTTTAATCTTTTATTGTTTTACAAAATTGATTAATAAATATGAATTTAATAATTAAATAATAAATATGTATTATTGCAAAGAATTGAGAATAATATTTCTCTCGATCGTAAGCAGTCAGTTACCGACCATAGACCTTAGCGACGAGTCACACGGGTAAATCTAGTCGCAGTCGCATGAATGCTAGAGGCGTACTCCAACGATGACGTGCATGGACAAGACCTGGTATATGTGAATCATGATGAGCAAGGGTTTTGTGGCTTATGGATAAAGCACAGAACTGTGACGTGCAGACGATGCTCTACAATAGCAGACCCTACAACAACCTGGGACAAACGCTAAGAAGAAGAAGAAAAAGAAGATATATGATTTCTATGAATCTCACCGCATGCCATTATACTTGATGACGACATACAAATTACTGTTTAGAAAAAATAGCAATCCGCCTTTCTGTTGTTTTTTTTTCCAATCTTTTTCAAAGCTTTTTTTTCCAATCTCTTTCAAAAAATTTTTTTTATTCAATTTTTTAAGAAAAAATGTTTTTGTTTACAATTTGCAACATTAGCTTGGAACACCTTTTTTTTTATTACAAATATTTTAACGATATAATGAAGCACGTTTATGTGCTTTTTGGACCACTTTCAGCTTACTGTTTACGTGCCCTTGAAGTGGTTCAATACCACTATACGGTGGATCTTTGGTACCATGAAGCATTAAAGTGAATTGCTTTACCGTACCATCATGATTCGTGTTCTTGCCCTTGAAAAGTTTTTTTTCTTCAATTGAAAAATTAAACAGTGAAATATTGAGCATTTTACGATATATTTGTTCAATAATCAAACGTAATTTTTTTCGTTACAAAAAAAAAAGTTAGTTTTGCAAATTTTAAATGAAAATTTTCCTTTTTTAAATGTCCAAAATTTAGAAAAATTTTCCCCTTCATTAAATTACCTGAAATCGAACAATTAAACGCCATTTGCCGCGTGGATTCTCACCCCATGTATGCGTGGTCATAAAAGGCCAATTCGTAAATCCATGTTTATTATCATTATCTTTTGGACGTCGTGATAAAATCATTGTTCTGTAAAAATTTTTTATTTTTTTGAAAAAAGTTTCCAAATTTATATTTTAAAAAAATTTTTCAGATTCAAAAATTTATTTAAAAAAAAAACATTCGATTTTAATTATTTTTCTTTTTTAAAAGAAAAATTATTGCAATATGAATTGGTACTTTTGTAACTGAAATATTTGCACTAATTAATTTTTTTTAATTTCCAAAAAAAAAGAAGAAATATGAAAAATACTGTGTGCCAGACGGTGATACAAGGTAAAGTGTCGTATCACCACGTCGTGTACTATTTAATGTGACAACAGCTTGGACATGTTCCAAGTAGTTAACTTCAGTTGTTGTACCCATACAAGCATCGGTATTTAATTCCAATATAAGATTTCCGGTTGAAGGAATTTTGCTAAATGAAGAAAAAAAAAAATTCAAAAATTGCATTTAATATTTTTTCAACATTTTTGAATTCATTTATTTTTCGATTAATTTTTACGAATTCGCTAATTAATTTTTTCACTAATTCGCTAATTTTCGTTTTTTAATTAATTTATTTTTCAATACTAAATTCGCCAATTAAAAAATCATAATAACATCTTGAACTGTTAGCTTTTTGCTTTTTAAATCACCAAAAATCATCCCAATAGCTACAATATAAATGTGGATAATATAATAAGATAGCTCGCTAATACAATAAAATTTCGCTGTCCTAATTTGCAACTATAAATTTAAAATTTTTAAATTTCAAATCGGTTGAATTTGGTAATTGATGAATTATTTCATTCGAATGCATGCAATTAATTTTCTATTAAATTATCACTTTGGCCAGATGATAATTGCTGCTGCTGCAAAAAAAAAAAAAAGAAAGAAAAAAGAATAATTGAGAGGAGAAGAAGTGAAATTTACTGTGGTATCGCGATGGTTCCTGCACCGCAGTGAAACCGCGGTGGTGCGGTCTTCCAGACCATTGCTAACATTACCATTTCAGCTGCATCTAATACACCAAAACCAAATAAATGATTAAATTCCAACCCAACACCATTCATTTTCCATTCAAAATGTGTGCAATTATTTTTTCCATTTTTACCATTTCCGGTATTTCCCTGAAATAGCAAATCGATTTTGTGGTGTCGCACTGTTCTGGACAAATTGAATATAATTAATTCGTATGCATCGTTGTTTTGCAGCACTAGTTATTATAGTAATTAATTAATTTATTTTTATGCTTAATTTTACAGTTTTGTTCGGGCAAATTAAGTTCATCCTAGTTAGGCTCATTGTGAATAATAAAATTTGTTTTGTTTTTTCTTTTTTTGCAAAAAAAAAAAAACATTTGTTAAGTGGTTCTCCAAGCTTGTTGGAGGTACCGAACTCCACCAGTTTCATATGCGCATTCACCGAACTCCCATCTTCAGTGAAGAATATGATATTTTTCAAATTTTTTACAAAATCATGATAATTCGGTTGTGTCTGCACACTGGTTCCCAACCTGGATTCGATCAAACCTCTAGCCAATGAAGCACCAAAGTAGTGCATTTTAAAAAAGACAGAGATGGATAATATATGAAGCACCAGAGCATATTTTCAAATTCTCACAAGGGAGGTGGACAGAGCAGAAAGCGCGCCAAAAGCACTCCCTGCTCTGGACCTCCCCTCGGGGAGATTCTGCCGAACCTCTGAGACTGCCTCATCGAACCCATAAGGTTTGATCGAATCCAGGTTGAGAACCAGTGTGCATTAGTTCTAATTCAATCAAATGAGCCATTTTTTTTTGGCTTAATTGGATGAATTCTTTTTTGAATTCAATCTTTTTGACTACAAAAATTTTCATCAACTTACTTCAATGCCAAGATCTGGTAAATCTCTGCAACGTCCATCAAATAGTGAATTTCGTGTTGATGTTAATACCGTTAAATGTTGCAAATCACGCCTAAACATTTGTTTTTCTTCAAAATTTCAAAACAAAAAAATTTTTTTTTTCAAACTTTCTATAAGACATATAATCATAAGTGCTATTTTTAATTGCTAAAAATTAAAAAAAAGGGAAAAAGGGAAAAAACGAATGCAAATTTTTTTAAAAATACTTTTCCCTTTAGATACTTACTTACCATGTAAGCAATGGATTTGCCTCTAATGCTAATGCAAAAACACCGGCTGCTTCCGGTGCGGCTGCTGATGTTCCGCTATGTGATCGCGTGCAAAGGCTATATAAATCTGTTGTTGCGACACCACTTTCCGGATTACGTCCACCGTTGGAAAATGTTGAAGCCAATGTTGACGAGCAACTTCTTCAATTTTTCTTTTTCAACAACAAAAATATTTTTTAAATTATTTTACGCCGAAAATTTACCAAAATTTCACGATCAGATTTTGTTTTGTTTTTGTCTTTTTCTTCTTTTAATTTTGAAATATTTCCATAATTAATTCACATTAAAATTCTCCCAAAAAAAATCAAACAAAAAGCTAATTTTAGGGAAACTTTTAAAATTATACCCTAAAGCTTAAAAGTTTAAAAGTTTAAATTTCACAACTCCAACTATTATCAAAAAGAAAAGTTTACGAAACTTTTTGCAGCTAATTTATCGAAGTTAATCAATCGAACAATTAATTTTGAATGAATTTAAATTAATAAAATTAACTTATGATGAAGCTTAATTAATACAATGCTTAATTAATGCATACTCGTCATAATGCGCATTTTCTCCACTATTAATTGCCGAATTAATTGAAATTGTCCACATTGATGCAGCATAACCATCACAATTACAATCATCTTCCACACCACCATCACCACTTGCCCAAACAAAGATTGATCCCAAGCCGTTACGTCCCTTAAAAATTTTAAAAAATTTTTAAATTGCTTTTTATTATTGGAAAATAAAAAAATTACATTTTCACTACTGCCAGTTAAAAAATTTCATTAATGAATGAATGAATTAGCAGCTGAAACAAAAAAAAGTTTATAGAAAGGTTAAAATAAACCTCATTAACACCTTTAACAATTGCACGCATTGTTGCATTACGTGGACCATCAACCGTTTTACCATCATCCGTTGGTCCCCAGCTTGCCGAATAAATATGAATCATATTTGGCTCATGACCCATTGAATTAGCATAAAATTAAACAATGAAAATTTTTCAATTAAAAAAAAAAATTTTTTTTTTCTCAAAAAATCGATTTTTCACAAATGTAAAAAAAAAATCCAATTTATATCATTTTATTTTATAAATTAATTTTTGTATATTTGTTAATTTTTTTTCCCTATGAATGATTTCAATGAAATCAAACTTTAAAAAGTTTTTTTTGTTTTTTAGCACGAAATTCAAATTCATCAAAGAAGAAAAAACAAAATCAAGAAAAAAAAAATTTTTTTTTTTTTTGTGAAACCTCAATGAGATCAGTCATATATGGTTGATCAAGCATTCGGATCCCGGCTACCTTACTGTCGTATGCAACACCTACGCCACAAACACCATTATCACGTGCTGCTGCTATTTCACCAGCACAACTATAAATCAACAAATTTTCAAAAATAAAAATTTAAATTAAAAAATTTAGTTAAAAATATTTTTTCCATGGAAACAATCCGAAAAAATTTTCACCATTCAACAAATAAGCAATTAAAAATAAAAATAAAAAAGTTAAATGTCTATCAGTATAACTACTAAGGCTAAGGCTATCACAAGATGAATTGTTCGTTTTTTACGGGCCTTAAACGTACAGGTAGCAAGAGGGTAAAAGTAAACATGGAAAAGGTAATATAAATATGAATGAGCAAACCGTGTTCCGTGCGAATTAAACCAATCATCCGTATACCTTGGATATGGAAATGGATCATTGGAACTGAAGTCGTAACTTGCTCGTGCATTCTGCGATTTTTTTAAAATAATTTAAAAAATTTTACTTTCTAAAATTGGAAAGAAATTGTGCAAAAATTTTTCACTCTATCATGCTAAAAATTAATTATTGAAAAATTCACGCTCCGTCGTAATGCTAAAGAATCAACCCAATTGGGCGAAAAACTTTTACTGCGTGAAATATGCCAAAAATTATGTGAAATTCTTGCGCTGTGAAACTGAAAATCCCATCATGAGGAAACAATTGCTTGATAAAAGGTTGAAAATTAATTATAGAAAAATTTCATTCGGCAAAATTGGAAATTACTTATTAACAAAAAAAAAACCAAAAATTCATTAAAGTTTTACACAATAAGAATGGAAATGAATTATGGGATGAATTAAAATTTCAGAACGTAAATTCATTTTAGTACTAAGAAATTTTCAGTACTAATATTGTTGAATTTGTTTGAAAGAATTTTTTTTTTCCAATTCTGGTCATTCCAAATTTCATTGTAAAATTTAATAAATGAATAGGCTTGATAGCAACAATTAATCTTATCAAAACAGATTAAAATAAATTTAGACGACTTTAGGCCTGTTTGGATCATTTGATTCGTAAAAATTAATTATCTCAATCAATAAATTTAGGCTCTTTTTGAATCCATTTGACCTGTAAGGAAAGATTATCCTTTTCTCTCACAAAACAAGTTGCAATAAATTTAGGCCTTTTTTGAAATCTATTTGACCTGGAAAACTGAAAACCTACAAAGTTATTGGCCAAATCAGGATGCAAATAATCAACACCATCATCCATGATCGCTGTTGTGATATTTTTTCCAGTAATACCAAGCACCCAAGCTTTTTCCACATTTAAATCTAATCGTGGCTTTCCATTTGCTTGTCCAACATTATTCTGCAAAAATATTAAAAATAAAAGATAAAGATTTCCATTAATTTTGCAAAATTTCTTCATACATTTAAATTTTGAAATTCAAAATTTTTCTTCTTTTCAATTATTGATGATTACATTATAAATTGATTATTTTAATGTATTTATAATAAAATTTCAAAATTATTTTTTTAATTTGCAAAAAAAAAATGAAATTTCTTAAGCTTAAAAATTTTTCAATTTTTAAATTAAAATTAATTTTAATGCAAATAATTCCTTACCAAATACCATTGATATGGGTAGAATGGATCAGTTGGTGATTGCGCAGCAGTAAAATCCAATTGTTCCCGTAATCGTTCCTCCAAGGCGCTAAAAATAAAAACCTTAAAAGTCGTCAATAAAATTTTTTAAATTCAATTCTCATCGATAAATGATGAATGAAAATTAATGAAGATATTTTCGTAATACTAACCGATATCCACGTTTAACACGTTTAAAACCTGTTAATTGTTCTACGTGCATAACCTAAAATATTCGGTTACAGCAACATTTCAAGATTTGCAAGTGTTTGCAGGTCAAATAATAGCAATTCAGGCACTTTCAACGCACAAACAGACAAATGTTTTATTTTTTCTTTTTAAAAATTTTTTCAACTTTCCGTTTTATCCAACTTTTTCTTGTTGAACTTTGAACTTTTTAATTAATTATAAAAATGTAAATAAAATTGAAAAAAACTTTTTTCTAAATTAACTTCTCCTATTTTATGTCAATAATAAAGGTTGCTTTTCATGTTAAAGTTTAAACATAAAAAAAAAAGCTTACATCAAGATCGTTCTTTAATTTCTTAAAATGAGTATGGGAACGTTTCATCCGAGCATGTGGCAGTGCCGGTTGGATAAAATGCCAATCAGTTTTCGAGCCGAGAACCTTGAAGAAAATTTAATATTTTTTTAAAATTTCAAAATTTTGATTTAAAAAAAATTAATTAATTAATAGAAAAGTTCTTTTCTGTTTTTCATTGATAGAAAAAATAAATAAATTGAAAAAAAGACGGATTATTTCATGTGATAGACCTGAAATATGATAATCATTGATGATTGTGATTCGTTGAAAATTTTTTGCAATGATATTTATTACTAGAACTTACGTACGCCATACGGTATTTGCCACGTAAACACGTACGGAGGTATTTATTGTTATAAATTAACATTTATGAAGAAAAAAAATATATATTTCATTAAAACATGCCTTGTGTTGACAAAATGACGAAGCTAGCTAAAGCCACAAGGCTCAAGTATGATGTGTCCCGATTTGATTGGCCCATATCAATTTCCATTGATGTGCAATATAAACCCCGGTCATTGTAGCTCTGGATACAATATTCATCCAGATCGCACTGCAATCGACCGTGTCAACTTGCTCCCACTTCAACTTCTACTTTACACTTTCCATTACTTTATGTAAAAACGCGTGCATCTCAGACAAATAAAAGTTTAATCACCCATGTTTGAGAGTTTTCGTTCAATTGAACGCAACAATCACGGGGCCATAAAACATTTGCAACAAAAGAGAAGTAAATTCTCCACAACAAATTATTGGCGACACTCCCGGCTCGTTCATTTCTCTTTTCTAGCAAAAGCTGTGGGGTCCGTCCAGTTGAACGAAAACTCTCAAACATGGGTGATTATACTTTTATTTGTCTGAGATAATGAACAATGCACGCGTTTTAGCAATAAGGAATATAGTACATAAAGTAATGGCAAGTGTAAAGTAACTTGAAAGAAGTAGAAGTTGAAGTGGGAGCAAGTTGACACGGTCGATTGCAGTGCGATCTGGGTGAATACTGTATCCAGAGCTACAACCACCACGGTTTATATGCACATCAATGAAATTGATGTGGACCAGTCAGATCGGGTTACATCGTACGTACTTGAGCAGATGGGCAGAATTAGATCATAAATTTGACCTTTGGCGCCATCTTGATCCTTGTGGCTCGAGCTTCGCCATTTTGACGACATCTTGTAATGCTAGTCACGTATAACTCATGCGAAACATTGCATTATTTTTTACGTATGCCTTACGGTACTGTTCACGTAAAGACGTACTATAACAATTACAAATTAACATTGCCAATGAAGATAACAAAAATAATCCATCTAAATATGGTCTAATAGTATCAATCACGTATACTCGTGCTAAACTTCGTGGTACTGGCTACATACGTCTTACAGCATTGGTTACGTAAGCATGTGCTAAGTTATTTATCGTCATAAATTAACATTTTCAAAAATGGTAAGAACAATAAAACTTCAGTGAAACATTTCTTCAATCACATATATAGCTGCTAAACATTACAATGCTATATACGTACGCCTTTGTGGTACTGCTAGTCACGTAAGAACGTATTATAATCTTTTTGTTTTTTTCGTTTTTTTTCATAAAATTCACATTTCCAATAATTGCAGTGAATAATTTGAAAATACACAAGAAAGATTTGCATAATTAAAGGTCGAATTAATTGTAATCATGAAAATTACCGCGAAAATAATTCAATTTTCACCTTTCACGTATATTACCATCATTAATTGAAATGCTAATTATAACGGTAAATGTTATATTAGTATGGAAAACATTTGAAAAAAATAAATTTTTCACTTGCTTTTACACCTCAATCAATTTTACGATGAATTGAAAATTTAAAAAAAAAAAAAGAAAAAAGAACGGGAACTTACTGGTCCACGATTAACAAAGCCATGTCGTTTAGCTATTGAATGGGCTTTCTCAGTACCGGGATTTCTGGTATGAACGTAGAAATGATTGGTGTAAATTTCAGCTGCATTGATTGTTGTTAAAAAAATTACAAAGAAAAGGATACTACCGTATTCCTTCTTTAACCCTTGCCACTTATACCACCATCTTCTCATATCTACAAAAGCAAAAATTCAATTTTAAATTAAACTTTCATCAACAAAAAATTTTAATACAACAACAACAATAACAACAACAACAACAATCATTTTAAAGCTAAGGAATAAAAAAAAGTTTTCTTTTGTAAAAGTTCAAAAAGTGTCAAACCAAAATTGAGAGACCTTACTAACTTACTTATTTACATCATTTGAAATCGATAAATAAGCTAAAGAGCCACATTGTGGGCGTAATTAAACAGAAAGAAAGAATGAGAGAGGGAGAGAGAGAGGTGGAGAAAGAGAAAGTAGCTTGTTAGGTTAGTTCCATAGGCCTTCCTATCCCATTTAATTTAAGGCCTATATAGGCTTGCAACAACTAACCTTTTCATACCTTTTTCCCATTCAAATATTCAAAATAATTTGAACTAAAGCATTTAAGCACAAATATTATATTACAAAAAAAAATGAAAAATAAAAGTTAACAAGCTAACAAGCATATTAATTAATTGTTAACGTCTTGAAAAAAAAAGGAAAAAATTTCAGGCCTATCAGCACACATTCATTACCTTTACCTTTGTGACTAATTAATCGTTTTAAAAAAATTCCTTTCCCTAAATTATAAAAAAAATTTTTGGAAAAGTTGTTTTTCAAAGCTAAAAATTGAAATTTACTATGCGAAGAAGTTACCATGAGAAGAATAAAATTTATAATTAATTTTGAATTTTTGATTGAAATTCCAATTTAATTGCAAAATAACAAATTCAAAATTTTACTTTTACACCAGTAATATTTATCATTAATAATTAATATTTAATCTACTTTTGAAAAAAAAAAATTTTTTTTTTAAGAAATATTAAAAGTTTTTTTTAAAATAATTTTGAACAAACATTAGAACTTTTTTTTTTAACTTTAACTATTATTTGAAATATCTCATAACATTTCCGATTTGAAAATATATTTTCAAACAGAAATGCTTTGGCACTTTTTGAACAAATAAAATTTATTTTTGAAAGTTTTTTTTTTTAATTTCATAACTTGATGTTTGCAACTTAGATTACTTTCAACTTAACAATAACCAATATTAAGTGAATGATTACATAAATTCCGATCCTTCTATCCCCAATGCATTGGCTATTACAATGATTTTCCGGTGAAAATTATAAGAATTAGTGTTTGATTGAAGCGGCTAGATCAAATGAAATTCCTTAACAATTAAATAGAAAATTAAATTCCAACTGTATCAATTCAAAATTAAAAAAAAAAAAAACTGGTTGTCATCGAATTTATGCAAAAATCATCGTAATATATTTACATATGAAATTCGATTATCACTCTATGCTATCATTTTTTTTTTTTTTTTCCTTTGCGTTTGTCCCGCTTGGTTGCAGGGTCCGCTTGTGTGGGGCATTGTGTTCTTACATCCGGCTCCATAG
>JABVXS010001147.1:0-17922 GCA_013365335.1 Madathamugadia hiepei | reverse complement strand
CATCATTTCTCCACTGCTGTTTTCGGCCTGCTTAGAAATGGTGTTACGAAAAATGAACTGGAAAGGAGGTGTGACAATCGACGGTGAGCATCTCACACAGCTACGCTTCCCTGACGATATCGTGCTCATCAGGAAAAGCATACCCGAAAGTCAGCAGATGGTGCATGAACTTGAAAAGCCGGAAACAAGATCGGACTCTATGTCAACCGATCAAAGATCAAGTTCATCAGATCAGTGGACCTCGATTGGTATCCGAGAGGGGTTAAATGACTTTTCGGGAGACCTCCAAAAAGTGGACTGACCAAATTAAGGAAATTTGCGGCATTCTGCTCGAAACTGAGCAAACTGGAAAGTTATGAAAAAGGGTCGACACGAGGAAACTCGTTAAGAAATCGACGGAACAAAGAACAAAGAACAAGGAATATTAATGCAGCATTTAAAGCATATCGACGAACTTTCCGGGAAGATTCCATACTGACGAACGGCTGCCATGAAACCTAAAATAAGCTACTTAAGGTTGAAGCTCTAAACAAAAGTTCTAGTTGATAAATTTGTTAAGATTTCAAGAATTCTGTTCTGCCAAATAATCAATGGAAAATTTTCTATTCGATTATTCTCTGAAAAAAAAGTTTCCAAACAAAACATTGAAAGTTTTCATGGGCTTCAATTTAATTATTGCTAGTGAATGAAGCCCTTTGCATCAATGAAATCTGAAATTTAATTAAATTTAAACTAAAAAACGAGCATAATTGAAGTCTTTCCTGCTGAAAAATCCATTAAAAAAGAAACAACAAATTTTATGCAATCATTCTTTGCCGGATCTTTTGATTTTTCCTGAATGTCCTATTGTCCTTATCAATGACCTTTGACACTAGTTGATCTTCATTGCCTATCATGATTAAGCTATAAGACAGATGTAAACATCAGGCAGTTATTTTTGTCCATATCTAATTAGGCTTGAAAAAAAAATTTCTTATAATTTACGGTATTGCTTTGTTGGAACATTTGCAGGTATAAAAAAAGTTCAAACAAGTGCCAACCCTAATGTAAGACAAAATGTAATAAACATGGAATAATATTAATTGGTGATTTAAATTTATCACTGATAAAACGAGAAGCAATTTTCAAACAAACATAAACAGTAAAAATAAAAAATCTGTTTTGAGCGGGAAAAATACCGTAGAGAGTTTGGAACAAAAAAATTTTTAAACAAAATGCTAAACAAAAACGATATGGTAAAGAATTTCCCATTGATTTGTTAAATTACTTCAAAGTGCAGAAGGCGTGTCATTTTCAACGTTCACTGTCATCTTTTTTTTAATTCCAACAATTTCATTTAAACATTTGAAAGCTTGAAAATCCTTCTGGTGCCTTTTTTAGTGCTGAATTTCTTCATTTTTCCTCGTCAATTTTATTCCCATTGTTCGTTTAGCTCAGCGGTTCTGAACCTGGGGGTCGATTGAGCCTCCATCGGGGGTCGCCTGCTGGCCACCTGCAACAACCGCCCACCTTCCCAGGATCCTCTCAGCGCATTTGCACGCGCTCGCTTTTTTTTCATTCTAGGCGAGCTCACATGAACGAGTGCACCCCTGCCAAAGCAGCCAGTCTACCGGAAGGAACAGTGAGAGTAGCACGGCAGCAGTGTCAGCAGCAGATAGGTAGGTGCTTCGAGTGAAGGGAGTGGGGGCAACGGTGGGTAGGTGCTTCAAATGGAGGCAAAATCACAGTTACGAAGTAGCAACGAAAATAATTTCATGGTTGGGGGTCACCATGACATGAGGAGCTGTACTAAGGGGTCATCGTATTAGGAAAGTTAAGAACCACTGGTTTAGCTGAATAACAAGGGGAATGGAACAGAACAACTTGCATCTATGGAGCCGAATGTACGAAGACGATGCTCTACAGTAGCGGACCATGCAACCTAACGGGACAAACGCCAAAAAAAAAAATTGTTGTTACCACCGCTATTAATCGTTATTATAAACATTTTTGTTGTTATTAATATTGTTCATAGTTTATTATTAATTGCTATGAACAATCTAAGCAATGCATTTTCTTGTAAATTTCATTGCTGCGACTGCAAATTAAATTCCATTTCTTGACTTTCTTTCATACCATGCAAATTTTCATTTCATATCGAGCGTTAGCAGCCTCAAAAAGTTTTGTTCACAAATTGCACGTACAAACAAAATATGAAACTATAATGAAAAGAATTGTTTCGCAATGTTTCATAATTAAGTAATCAACCGTAGGAAAGAAAAAAAAAACTGGTATTTAAATATCATTGAAGTGTAAAAAAATTGAAAATAATTGCAATAAGCTTGTAGCTTATAACTTGATTTAGCAAACACAACTTTGTCAACAGTTCGGTAACATTTCCGTAAAAGAATGAATTGCTGATTTCTGGAACATGAGATGCGTAAAAATGGATGTAATACGCCGAAAAATGCATGATCTGTCGCAGCAGCATCAATAAATCCGAATGATAAATTCAGTTATTCATTTCCGACCAAAATAAAACTCATATTTAAGGTTTATTAAAAACTTTAAATTACCATCCCTGAAATTTGCAAGATCTGTAGACTAATGTTTAGAGGTTTAATAAACACCTGGCCAATGCAAAATGTATAATAAGCATTGCGCTAACTGCAAGGCTAATAACAAGTATCCAGCCAGTTAGAAGGGAACTAATCAGACATATTAGGCTAATACATATACTAGCATAGTGAGGTTTTTCTATTTCCCTAAAAGTTTGATTCTTTTGGAAGGCTCGTATGATTCAGGCTTTTCGTTTCTCTCAGTTCAGGAACAATTTTTTGCCATCTATGTATTCAATCATTTGAAAAGTGATGAAGAATTTTAATAAAGCACTAAAAAAATTATTTGTAAGGAAATATTTTCAAAGTGAAGAGGAAATTTTTATGAATCATTGAAATTTGATATTTGTCTGCCTGGAATAATCATTGAATTCGAATTGAAAAAGATCGTAACGGCTGCTTAAAAATGTTGCATTACTTGTTGAAGATTCCAGAACTTTCATTATTTCAGTTGGAAAGTTGGACCACATTGATCATACAGTGATTTCGCTTATTGAATTTCAAAATAACCTGAAATTTCCAGGAAACCAGATATTGAACTCAGTTCTACTATTTTCATGAATTAAGAATTTCATTTCATTTCTAAATCACTCCAAGTATTTCAAACATTTAGAAACAAGAAACAAAGTTTTGGAAATATCTAAGAAACAAACATCCGAATAAGATATGAACATTTCAAAAATTGCAAACGAGGATGGAGCTTTTTAAAAAACAACAGTAAAAAGGTTGCTAAAGTTATAACAAGTCTTATAACACATTTGCAAAGATCTATTTTTAGAAAACAAAACCAAATTCTCAAAACGAAAATCAACAAACAAACAACTAAACCCGTCCGGACACGCCTAGAAGCAAATTGGAAAAGTCAATACGATCTTCGCGGCAACTACAGATTCTTAGAGAAAATTTATCCGAAATATGAGCAAAAGCTTCAAACTTCACTTGATGCAAAGGGAAAGAAACAAAATCCTCAATCATCTTGATTCATTCAACGATCCGTAATCTTTCTAAATTTAGTTCGGTAAACACTAATTGTATCACGATTAAACATGGTTTCTTTGGTGGAAATATATATTACAACCTTGTCTTTTACATAATCATCAAGAAAAAATGACATTGTCTAGTCCGCAGCATCATCAATACCGTGTGTTGCTATAGCAAACACCGCCTCACTTTCTGGAAGACATGGTGAATCGTAAATTTTGCAAATGCGTGTTTCACCACGTCCTTTACGCAGATAAAGTCTGAAATTAGATGAAAATGAATTTATGACACTAAATATTTCACGAACTACAGAAATGTAAACGGCATGCACAGTACATGGCTTAACAATACCAATATATTATTAAATATTAAACAATTACTTTAAAAAAAACCATTGTTCACTTTTAAAATCCCAGAAAAAATTGTAAGTTTGTCTATACCAAAGAATATTGGAGTAATGCCTAGAAAGAAGTTCATGAAAAAACTTTGAAATCAAACCGCCCAGTTGCAATCACAATGGTTATAAAACAGAAAAGTAGTGATCACCTAGTTGTAGAAGCATGAGCCATGATGTTCCCTCCAATAGGTTTCTTTGTTTCGCCTTGGAACATACCACAACCTCCATCTACTTGTGACACCACCTGATTAGTTATTACTACAGCGACACCGAACTGGAAAATTGTAACTTTGAATGTAGTGTTTTGTGCAATTGTTTGGATACCTATTCTAATTTCACTGTTTCTTTACGGAGCAAGGACAGATGAGTTTCTCATTCCTAGGAAACCATACGATGCGTGTAAAAGAAATGAAATGCATAAACCTCTGGGCTACTTAAACACAGTTAAATCACCGAAAATGTGAGAGAATTACATCATAAAAGTCGAAAGCACACAAAAATGGGTAATATATTAAATTACAAAAATAAAGTGGCACTAAAATGGGTTAATATATTGAATTACAAAAATTAAATAAGATTAACTACCGACTCACTTCATCAGATAATTTGAGAAGCATTCTGAGATATTTCGCAAGCATCGTCTGTCGAGATGCAAGCTCACCACGTCCCGAAAAATCTGTCCGAAACAATGAAGTTGCACTATCGACAACAAGCAATGCGTACCTAAAACTAATTTAGTTTCCCGCTGACTGAAAGACCTTAAGCGATGAATTCCAATGACTACTCATACTTCAGAGTAATCACAGTAGGTTCAGGGTATTTCAGGATAGAGATCAATAATAATGACTTAATCAGATTAACTAACGCATCTGGAATTAAAAACTAATATATTACTTCATGAATAGCTTGATGGATACTCATTCACAAGTTAAATTTAAGTGAATGCCACACAACTGCTTTTTAAAAAAATAAACGAACCTCGATTCCGCCATCATAGCCGATGCCTGAACAAGTAGCTGCATTTGGTGATCAGTATTATAACATCGCGCGTAAACAACGTTGTCCAAAACATCTTGCGGCGACAGTTTATGCCTAAAACCGAAGTCGGTTTGGAACAAATTTATCATGTCGACAAAAAAAATGAAAAAAAGCCATAGAGAGCTTAAAAAAAAAAACAAAATTTTCTTGCAGGCAACTTTTTTTTCAACAATCTTTGTAGAATAGTAATGTTATACGCTACTAGCTGCAAATAACAAAATTAAACATTAAAAAAAGGCATTTTGCTAAGATCCAGGAATGAAAAAATAATAGAAATAATTAGGAATAAATAAACAGAACTTTACAAGGATTAACCTTTCAGCTACAGCCAGTAATCTTTCCGGACGGAAAGTACCTTCTGTATCAATCCAAAGACATTTCCCTTCAGCTCCTCCCATATCCACTGGCAATTGACACATTACAGCCAATGTATGACAAAGTTGGCTTTTGCCGGTACGGAATTCTCCAAATACCTAGAAAAGTGAAAATATTATTTTACAGAGTTCTCAATCACTACTCTCTGCCAAAACATTAGTAGAAATTTTTTGCGCTGACATGCACCAAAAAAATAGAAGTTCATATTCGTAATATAATAATAGAAAAATATAACTAACATCTAATGCTACTAATAAATTACATGATAATGAGGTAGCAGAAATATATGCTATGATTAAGTAATTTTCACATGCAGCAGTTATAACTAACATTTTTATCAGTAAACGGAAAAATACAGTAGTACAACATTTTACCTCAGTGATGGATCCTGTCTCCACTCCACCTCCAAGAAGACGATCCAATTCACGACTACCAGTACCTATTTGGATGATTTCCGAACGCTTGACATGCACTTCACTGGCGGTAGTAAAACCCATCGGCACGAGTTTTGCTGCTTCTATCTTAAATTAGGCAAAACTGGGCATAAAAATTTTTTTATTCAACGCATTTAAGCAATATTTCTCATTTTACTACAAGTTTGCTCCATATGTAAATTTGCGTTAACACTTTGTTACCTAGTAACTTTCGTCCAGAACTCATACTTACCATTTTACGTCACCGTTCAACTAAGAAAATTGAACCTGAAGAAACAAGATAACCTAATCTCCTCGAAAGCGTAACTTTTCAATTGGTAACATCAATAGTTTAAATGATAATACCTCCACCTTCACTTCCCTACTTATAAAAGTAAAGATGACCCAAAAACAAAAAATTTTACAAATATTTTTTCAGCTTTCTGTTCACTTATTCCTTTGATAGCGTACAGCTCTTTCCGTGGTGCATAAGCAATTGCTTCGAAGGTGCAAAAACCAGCTTCTTTTAGCTTTCGAATATCAGCAGCAGATATTCCAAGTTGCTAAAAAAAGCGGAAAGTAAAGTGCCACAGCATTAATGTTGTGTTTCAATACCCCTATTTTTCAGAAACTTTTTAAAAACTTCCAATAACGATTGAAAACCATTCATTCTTTCTACTGTATTTTTCATGTCTGCAAAAAAGAAACAAAAAATTTGAACACTGATGCCATTTTGGTACAATCGCAGTCTTCTGAAACCTACATCAGCAACAGGAATATAAAATTGACAGACTCAAGCAACTCCGGTATCACGTTGGCAAGCGTGACGTCGACGAAGCTGTCAAATGTTATATTGGACAAGGAAGTTGTTTTTAACTGTAAAACTAATTTCAAATAAAAGATAAAAAAATTTTCAACCTCAAGTTTTTCAACAACTGTGAAAGAGTTAACATCTTCTTCCTCAGCTGGAACAATCTTACTTTCGTCCTCTGCTACTGCTATTGACACTGAAGTAGATGCCTTTTGCTTCTCTTTTTCCTTTTGCCTCTGAGCCATTACAAGAAAAATGGAACTAAAAGTTACAATGACACGACATTAAACTTAGCTTTGCTCGAAAGGACAAACAAAAATAGAGTTAACAAAACAAAAATTAGAAGTCTGGCGTGAAGTTTCACGTGAAAATTGACAAACATTAAGAGTCGCACGTGACAATTTATACATAACTGAAGTAAAGATACACATAATTACTGTTGACGTAAGCACCAATGTATTACAGTAATGCGAAGACCGTACGAATTAACACGCGCAAGCAAAAACCAAATGTGCGCTAGGGACAATTTCAAATCGAACATGTGCGCCGCACATGTTCTCTGACGCATATTGCAGCTCTATATA
Organism: Madathamugadia hiepei; assembly: GCA_013365335.1. Lineage (NCBI taxonomy): Eukaryota > Metazoa > Nematoda > Chromadorea > Rhabditida > Onchocercidae > Madathamugadia > Madathamugadia hiepei. The sequence goes on along the minus strand of JABVXS010001147.1, from coordinate 10,726 downwards.
TTTTCTAACATCATGCTAACGTTTTAACCCGAACATTTACAAAGAATGTGATTTCTTGCATAGAAAACCTATTGATAGTTCAAGCAAATGAAATTAAAAGATTGCATGCGAGATTTAAAAGTTGAAAACTTCAAATTATCGAAATCACGAATTTCACGTGACAATTTAAACATCGAAAGAACCATGTAAGTCAATTGAAGTCGAAAATTTCAAATCCACCAATTATTAATAAAATTTAATAAAATAATAGGATTTAAACACTGACTAGTGAATAGATCATTTAAAATCCAAATATTGCAAACTGACGAAATTTTAACAATATTTAGTCATTTGAAACTTAAAAATTCTACAATGGCACAAGTTTAAAAACTGAGTGAGTAAATTGAAGTGTGGGTTGTTTGAATTAACATAATTTGAAATATATGAAAAACAAATTGAAACTTCAAAATTATTGCGAAGTGGTTTTTTTTTTTCTCGAATGAAATATTTCTATAGCAAAATCCGCTCCTATATCTTTCATGATTGCTTGAAATCGATTTCAGTTTGAATTTTAACATTTCAATTGCAATTTTAAAAATTCAAATTTTGTTTTTCTCAATCTAAATTGCCAAATTAAAATTTTCTTTTACAAATTTTTTTTTGAATTTTGAATTTTGTTAAATTTTATTTTAAGTTTGACTTTTCCAATTTTAGAATTTAATTTTTTAGTTAAATTTTACATTGAAAATTTTATGCCATATTTGTCGAATACATCGTTGTTACTTTAGTAAGTATGTTTCTCGAATGATTTATTAATTTTTATGATCAGTTTGAACAAAAATTAATTTCACAGCTCCAAGTAGTAGCATTTGACGAAAAGTCGAAAAACTAGTCAGATAGAAAAGTTCTAAATAATTCGCTAAATTTTCATTTCAATTATTGTTGTTTGTTTCTTTTGTTCTGTCATCAGAATAGAAAAACAAATTTAATTAAAATAAAATTTGAATTAGTCAATAAGTCTAGAGTTTCAACATTTTGCAATTGAAGAAGTGAAAAACGAACGGTAAAAAAACAAGAACGAGGGTGTGGAGAGACAGAGAGAGAAAGAGAGAGATAGGGAGGAGAGGAAGAAAAACTTTAGTGAAGAAACATTTAAGCTCGTAGATTACTGTTTACTTATTACTTTCACCTTCGTTTAACTTCGATTGTTTCTTTTTTTTTTCAATGCTTAGTGTAAATGATTGTCTGGTGCATGTATTAAAAATTTTAATTATCAATTTCAGAGAGCCAATTAAAGTTTTACAATTTGCGATAATTTTTATAAAAAATTTTTCTTAGATTCATTCATGACCTCTAAGCAAAGGTAAAAAGTATACAGTATGGTAAAATAAGATTGTAATGGTATTAGTTGCTCATCCACATCCATACATTTAAATTCTAATTATTAGCAATTTTTATTTTTTTTGGATTCAGATATCTAATTATTAGTAATTCAGGTCTTTATTAGATTCAGAATTCTGATTGTAAGTAATTCAGCCCTTCGTTAGATTCAGAATTCAGAATGAATTAAGAATTCGAATTGTTGGTAATTTAATTTTTTGTTGGATTCAAAACTCTAATCATTAGTAATTCAGGTCTTCGCTAGATTCAGAATTTTAATTGTTAGTTATATCAGGTTTCAATTGAATTCAGAAGTTTAGTTATTAGTAATTCAGGTCTTCGCTGGTTTCAGAACTCTAATTATTAGTAATTCAGGTCTTCTTTAGATTCAGAATTCTCAGCATTCGCTGTATTCATTGTAAAATTATCGATTATTAAAATTTTCGGTATTCACTGAATTCAGGATAGATACAATCTTCATTTACGTTTTTGAATTCAAATTTTTTTACAAAACTGCTTTATTGGGTCAATTTTGTTAATAGATTTTTTAAATTCAGGTATTTAAGTTCTGGTTCGTCTTGCTTTTTCGTACTAGAAACACTAATATTACATATGCGTTAACACGTGTCTTTACGCGTGTTGTTCCGTAAGTGTAATACCTAATATTTTGGCTGTAACAATAAAGCGCAACAGCAATATTGAAAAAACGTAATTTAAAGACTTTATTTGAAATTACCGAAAGACAATTATTCCGTTGTAAATCACAATGTTTTCACTATCGGACTGTAAAGAAAAGTTGAGAAAATAGTTGAGAAAGGTGGAGACAATTGTTTTTGTCTGGCTGAATTATGGAATACTTGCTGAGTGATATCTGGATATCAGATATCAACACTGCCTATCTTCCAGTAGACAGTGTTACTTTTTGCTGTGTAACGAACGTAAGCAATATGTGCAGATATTGCTGTGTGACGTGCGTAAGCGAAAATTGCTATAGAAAGCTAGATTGTCGCTGTGTAGCGTGAGCAAGCGAGAACCTCAAACTTGGGTAATTAAACCTTTTCATTAACGTAATTATTACAAAGTGCAACAAACATGATAATGTGAAACGCATTCAGATCACGTAGAATTAAATACAATTTAATAAAAAGAGACAATCCTAACAAAACCAAACGTTAACTAATTGATGTGGATGAAATCGAATATATCTGTTGCCAGGAAGCTTATTCAAAAGAGTGATGAGGCGGGAGGACCAAAGGTTAGATTGTCCGTGGGTATGGTGAGATAAGATGTAGCCTACAGTTTTACATTACTGACAGATTTTACCAACTACCGAACAGCTTCACATATGATGAAATAATGTGGTTAATCGGTTCCATTCTTTGAGATATGAGGACCAAAGGTTACATTTTGAATGGACGTATGCGAATTGGATTATGCCTAAAAAAAAATAAATGAATTATCCAACGTTTTTTCTTCCGCGTTTCGCAACACCGACGTTTGCTCATTTTTTCCAAGATATGTTTGATATCTTTGCTTGCTAATTAATACAATTCTTAATTAGCAATAATTTTGCTTTATTCCAATCCTACAGTAAATGGTTGTCATTTTTTTAGGAGATATTTCTGGAAGATTCCTTCCTGGAAAATATTTTTGGCTGAAGCAAATTTGACGGATGTAATCACGAAAATAAATTTCCCTCAATTTAGTGCAAGAATTATAGAATAAGAGATACTGTAATTCCTACTGTGAAGATTGTAAAAAGGATGAATGAGCGGATGGATAGTTGTATGTACTCTTCCGAAGTATTTCTGGAAGGAATAGTTTAAACAAATGAAAGTGGTACTTTTGTAATTTAAACATCGAATATGTATGAATCAGCTGTTTCACCAAAAAAAAAAAATTTTTTTTATTTAAACAAATATCAATATGATTTACTTTTCCAATCATTTGTTTGAGCGTTCGAAAAGTTCGAACATTATGATGACTAATTAATTACTCTTCTGTGAGAATGAATACGTTCACACAAAGGAAGCTAACCGGAATTCTTCTTCACCCTCATTTCTTCGAGCTAACGTTGAATTGAAAGTAAAACAAACAATTTTGAAAATGTTGATTAAATTACTCACTCATATCTCCGACCTAATGAACGATATGTTAATGAACATCCTTTTAAACTAAAAATTTTTAACTTTAATTTTTTAAATTTTTTTAAGATTTTTTTTTAATAAAACGATGTTTTGGAAGATTAAAAAAAAAAAAAAACTAATTGAATTGATTCATTAGGCTTACATTCTGACAGAGCCTAAACAAGTTTTGTCCTCGAGCAAAGTTTTGAATAAATGTGACTTTTTTTCATACCTGGATGGACCTTGCAGAGCTAATCGAGAGCTTTATTTGTTTGAGTTCGAAGTTTTCGTTCTTCTCTTTTTCCCAGGTTCCATCCTGTCTAAAGGCTAACCAGTCTATCCGTTGATCGTTTGACATACCTTACCTTTAGTTTCGAACGGTCTGGAAATCTTTTATGTTACTGTTAGCTTAGCTAGGAATATAGCTAAGAAACGCAAAGGCTTCTCCCCGAATAGAACGGATATCCGCATAATGGAAACAATTAAATAATTAATTAATCAATAATTTTTTATTATTGGTAACAATTAAGTAATTAATTAATCGATAACTAATTATTATTGGAAACAATTGAATAATTAAATACTGGATAATTTTTACGATAATCTTGTGAATAACTATTAATTGGAATTACAATTGATTAGATAAGGTTCTGTTTACTTTGTTCGTAAATCTATTCATATCAATGCCATGAATTATTTTACTTTTTTTTTGCATTCATTGTTTTATCAATCATTATCTTGGTGTGGTTCGGAAAATTTTTGGACAAATAATTAAAATTTGAAAAGTAAAACTATTAGTGGGCAAAAATTTTAATCATTAGGCTTAATTTTTAATTGGCTTCTTTTTCCATTCTGCAATTTATTAAGTTTTAATCTTTCCTGCTATTACCAATAACAATAGCAAATAAATACAAACTGTTCAGGTTCGGGAATGCAAATAAAGTGATGATATCACTTTGCATCAATTAATCACCACCAACTGTTGGTTGTTATTGTTTGTCCAGAAGTACCTCATTTCATGCTTAAATTTTAAAAAATTTTGTATTAGTTGGCAAAAAAAAAATTGTTTCAAATCGAATTTTCTTTTAGTTTAAATTTACGCGGAAATATATGGATTTATTTTCGACAATCGAAGATCCACGACATACACCCGGTAAACGACATTGTTATGCAAGGGAGCAATTCACATCGCTGGCATTCTCCAATGAAAATCATAAACCATTCATGTCAACCACATTTGCCATCAATCCACCACCTGTTATTGAATCAGCAAATCATTTCGTTGACTATAAATTGGGGTACGGTAACAAATTCTATTTGTCTGCGATCTCTTCATTAAGCTAACATATATTTGATTTTTAAATGAAGTAAATATAAGCAATGCGTAGAATTTGGTAATTAAAAAAAAAATTTGAATTTTAAAAATAACACTTTTTTTCGATCCTTTCGTTCTAATCTCTTTCAAAAAAAAAAAAAAAATGAAATTCAATTTTAATTCAATTCTCTCGAAAATATTTCACATCATTTAAGCGTAATGCGCAATATTAATTTTTTCCACTTTGCCTGATCTGTTATGCAAAAGTCTAAAAATTGCACGTGTCCTTCATATATTGATTGAAAATTAAAATTTCAATTTTTCACAAAACTTTTTTCTATTTTAGGCATGAGAAGCAGGATCGTTGCAGGTTTAAGTCTCTTTATCCATCCAGGAATTCAGCATTTTCAATATACAACAATTGTGTGAAGGAGAATCATCGTTCATTAATGTCCATTAATGATTCCTTAATTACCTGTAACAGAATCCTGAAACCGAAGCCAACATATGGTGCATTACTCGGGCAAACTTTTAACAACAACGATATTGAACTTGACACCGGAAAGAGTTATGTAAATAACACAGTACGACAGGTGGGTATGCTTCTGCCCTCTGAAAACAATAACATTTTGTTTAGCAATAGGTAAAGCTCGAATCAATGAGTTATGGATGGATGGCACGGTGATTTTCTGATTATTTCCAAACTTTGTGTAAATTAAAAAAAAGAGCTTTAAAAATTTTATTTCAAAAATCAAATTCATAAATTTTTCAAAAATTCTTGACTATGAAAGTTGATTTTAGATAAGTAGTAAAGTACAAGGAAAAGAAGTGAGGACAAGGAATAGCAGAGAGAATGATAGGATATCCCAAGAGCGATCACCACCTGAACTCGAAACCAGGTAAGGTCAAATGTAAATATCGTCAATTATATCTCCAACTGAAAATATTCGGCTAAAATGTTTTCATCAACTTTGACATTTACTCATATTGTTTTTTCTCCATCCTTTCTTCTAAAACTCGATGACTATATTTTGCGATATTTATTTATTTGTCGCAAACTCACGACATTTGTCTTTGTTTTTTTCTCTTGCATGATTTGCACAAAAAACTATCTTGAATTTGCTGCAGAGTTTCGGCAGTTAGAACGGAAACAAAGATGAAAGAAGTGCCGCGATTGAAAAACTTTCATGATATTTTACGAAACTTTCAGGTAATTGTCATTCTCGAACAATCCGAAAATTATTCACCCAAATTTTGGTCATCGGTTTCTTATTAAAAATGTACCTAGATAGTTCCATGTTTACAGATAGCAAGTGATCGTGTCTTAAAACAACAACAACAGCAGCGCGAAAGAATTCGGGATAATGCAAGTGATTATGGGTCTCACCACGAATACCGTATTATGGATTTTGAACAATCAAGCAAACGAAAATACTCAAGAAAAGATTATGAATTGACAAAGAATAAAGTAATAGATTTTGTTATTAGAAATAATTAAGGACTTAAATCTAAAATTACAAAAGTAAGCGAAGTATAAACATGACGGAGAATTGCAGCATCGCTATTCCCATTCATTGCCGATTTCTATTCCAACAACCGGAAAACACATCCATAAAAGCTTACCGGAACAATGGATTAAACGGGTAAATGTTGCAAACGTTGATGTAGAACTGGAAATATCAACCGCAACATCCTTACCACCATCACCACCAACACCAATATTATCCTCGAAGAAGCTATCCAGTAAAACAAATAGTTTGAAAGTTTGTCATTTTTTTTTTTTATTTCCAAAAATACAAAATTTTTATTTCAAAATATTTCGCGAAACTTTCCCATCTTTAAAAAATTATTGTGTTTTAGTTAGGAAGCATGAAACAACGAGTAACACTTGCCAACTGTTTCCATCGGAATGAATCAATACGAGGCGATCATCGAGATGTCCATAATGTCATCCATTCAAAATCAATTTCTGATGATCAGTCGAGAAAGAATGCCCAAGTTAAATTGTCTTCTTCTTATGGTTGCACCAATTTCATCCTTTCCAATTTCCAATTTCGTTAAAAAAAATCAAATAAAATATATTTATAGATTGGTAAAATAAAAAAGAAATAATTTAGTTTTCGCAAAATTCTTTTTGATCTTTTCGATTTCTAAATTTGCAAACTAATGTGGTGAAAGCTAATTGATTTGCTCGAGAATTCTGGATAGTTTATCCGACAGAGGAATGAAGGAAATGCAATATTATAAATGAATTAAACGATAGGGTTTGAAGAGAATTACTACTGTAACAGATGTGCACGTCGATTGTTGTACGAGTTGAAATGCAGAAAAATAAGGAAGAGGATTGATGTGCACGTCGATTGTTGTACGAGTTGAAATGCAGAAAAATAAGGAAGAGGATTGATGTGCACATCGATTGTTGTACGAGTTGAAATCCAGAAAAATAAGGATCCGTCCTTTGTCCCAAAAGGGAACGGTCACAAAGTGAATCTCTATATATGACAATACATGAGCAGTGGGTAATCAGTAAAAATGAAACGTTAGGATAGAAGCGCAGACTGAGCGCAGATTGTCTGTGTTTGAAGCGCAATTGGCAACACAGCTAATCGATATGTATATATCATGTATATCGGATGTTAAAAAAAGCATACAAAACAATTATTCTTCAAATTTGGAGTTTCTTTCAATATTTTATATTTTTGACAAATGTTCTCCAAATTATTTTCAAAATTTGACTTCTTAAAAAGGTGCAAATGTTGTATCACATTAAGCGGAAGAATAAACGTTTTTTTTTTTTTTTTCTTACTTCAAAATTACCAATGTGAAATGCAGTTTAGTCATAATTCTTGTCAAATTAACTTCGAAAACTGATCTGTTGAGGTTGCATGCATTTTCTATTGTAATCGAAGGGCGCAAATGTCCTCATCACATTCACCAGGATTATTTTCAGGATGGGAAAAAAGAAGGAATGAAACGGATGATGATGATGATGATGATGATGATTCGATATCTGTTATTGGACTTTATAAACAGGTCGAACTGATAATTAATTAATTACTTCGTTGTTTGAGAATTCTGATATCACCTGTGCTGGTATTTTAATTAACTTCAAATAAAATTCACATAGAATATGCGAAAAGCGTAACCATTTGATTTTATTATCTTTGATAAATTGGAAATAAAAAAAATTTTATAAGTAAAAGTTTAAATCATTAATTTTGTAATTTCATTAAAATTTTACCAAGTTGCAGATGACTTCAAATCATCTTGAAATGCTGGAATATGCTTCATCAAATTTTAATAAATTTTTTAAAAATTACAATTTATCATTATCAAAAATCAATCCACAAAAGTAATGCATTTAATTTTTTTTTAATTTATCAATTAAAAAATTTCATTAACAAATACTTTTAAAATTTTGAATGAAAAAAAAAAAATGTTTTCTTAAATACTTCAACAAAATTCACAATATTTTCTTTTGTTTTCCTCAAAAATTACATTCAATTTCTGGGTGAATGAAAAAAAAGAAAAAAAAGAAAATGAAAAAATTTTGAAATTGAAAAATTTTTCAGGTTAAAATTGAATGATCTGATATTCGAATCAATGCAACCAATCTTTTCCAGCTATTACATAAAATTTTTTAATGCTTTCCTACCACACGATCGTTTTCTGGGTTCTGCGATCAATGTGATTGTATGAAATATCGATTGAACATAGACAATATCGATTATACTAATATTTAAATACAATTAAAAATTTAATTTCATGTTTGCTCCATTATAGGCTGAACCTTTGTTCATTCATTGTAATGCAATGAAACCTGACCTTTTCAATGGAAATATATGGAATCCACCAATAATTGAGGAAATTAAAATGGAACAAAATAAGGTAATATGATTTCATTTTTTGACCTTTATCGACATTACGCATATACTCTCTCCTTCTATCTCTCTCTCTCTCTCTTCCTCAAACTATTTGCATATTGTTCAATCCAAATTTTAATTATTATTATTATTTTTCATTTCTAATTGATTAATGTTGTATTTTTCAATGATCTCTCTCATTTTTGTAGCATTTCAATTTAAAATTTTGAAAAGTTCTAAATTTTTACATACAATTACACTTGAATTTCATTTCAAATTCAGGTTGCTGATTTAACCTTTAAATTGTGTAATTTGCAAAAAATAATTAGTATTTTTTAAATGAAAAGTTTTGATTTTTGCATTAATCCATGCGATCATCTATTATCCCTAAATTAACCTAATTAGTGTTCGTATTCGAAAATGTAGCTGCAATTCTAATTTCAGGAGCAATGCATAGTTGGAAATTTTTTACGTAAAAATCAAAAATATCGTTTCCTGATTATTCCACGACATAATTTGTTCACCTTCAAATCATTTGCTATTCATAATCAATATGTAAATAAATTATTATACTAATTCTAAGTTTTTTTATTCTCTCTGAAAAATCCAACCTTTTTCATAAAATAATACTTTTTTTTTTACATCGCTTAAAATTTCTGTTCAATATGAAAAATCATTGAAAATCGAGCAGAACTATAGATTTAACCTTTGAACTCTGTAATTCTCCCATTAGCCTGTCTTCTGTATTAAACTTTGAATTTAAACAAAAAGAAATTTTTCTTTTTTCTTTTAGGATTTTGATGAAGAATATGAAGAGAAAGTATGCTTCATAATGTTACAACTTGTTTGGGCATTGAAATCTTTTCAACTAAATGGAATTGAAACAATCAATGATGACATCAGTGAATTCATTTTATTGTGCAGGTGAAAATTTCAATCGATCAGTAATTTCAATTGTTCAAATTAAATATTTTCAAACTAAAAAATATTTTTCAAAAAAAAAAAAATCAAATTTAATTTAGAAATGATCGATGTAATAATCATCAAATTGAGAATATGGATCATTTACCAAGAATTTTACTACTTCAAGTAATTTTTATTTATTTTTTGTTGAATTAAACTTCTCATAATATTTTCAGTAATTTTGATATAAAGTTAAATATAGTAACAAATTAAATTGTCTTAAATAATCGATGAGTGTTGTAACTCGAGAAAGTTATCTGATTTTTTTCTTTCTTCGAGAAGGAAAATTAGCGTGTTGGCAGGGAAACTACCGGTGTTGCTTTTAAGGAAAACATTAATCGTAATTTACATTACTGATGTTTTAAATTTGTACAATAAAAAAAATTTTTGTTATTTTTTAAATGTTAATTTTATAACTAACGAAGCAAAGCCTATCCATACTACCAATAAATTAATTTTAATTTTTTTTTTTGTAGTTGCACGTATTTTTTGTCATTTCACGAAATAACTTTTTACAATTCAATTGGTCAAGAATTTAACTTTTACAATTCAATCGTATCATTCACAACTAAGTTTATATATATTTTTCATTTTTTTATTTCTCATGTAACTGATAGAAAGAAATGAATTAATCAGAGAGAGAGAGAGAGAGAGAACAAAACAAAAAACAAAACAAAAAACAGAAAAACAAATGAAACAAATATATTGTGGTAAAATAGGAAAGTGTGTCTTTAATTAATATTTCAAATATAAATTTTTTTGCCACCATTTTTGATTTTTCATTATTTTTAGTTAATTTAATATATTTGAATTTTTCAAACATTACACACCGGAATAACTTATGACCTTATCAGTTTCTTGATTTCTCCTGTAAATTAATAAATGCATTGTAAAATTTAAACAAAACAATAATTCCATTCTTTTAAATTTGAAGATACTATTGAAATTGTGATTATTGATCACCATCACATAACAGGATTACTTAGTATCCCATCACTTCCTTAGTATTTATTATTATCGGCCATCAGTTCCATTCTGAACTTTAGCGATTTGGTGAATGAAGGATGTGTATGAAGCGCGCTCCTGAGCGATTCGTTTTA
>JABVXS010001146.1:0-17923 GCA_013365335.1 Madathamugadia hiepei | reverse complement strand
CTATTAGAGCTCGGCCTTTCTAAATCAGATACTTTTTTTGGAAATTAAATTGTTGGTTCTTTTGTCGTACCATCGGACCGATATTAACGTTATTAACCGACAATTTAATTTCCAAAAAAAGTATCTGATTTAGAAAGGCCGAGCTCTAATAGTAAGCACAAATATCTTATTTTTTCAGTCACCATTTCATCTCATTTAACATGAATAACTCGTAATCTGATAGTGGATACCAGCATCCGAGAAATTTCCATATCAACCGTGATTGTTTTCTTACTTTTGTGTTATCGTAATCTTACAGCTCATATCGATGGGCTATAATCTTGTCTTACTTTAAACCTCGTTAGTTAACTCAAGTTCAGTGTTTATACTTAGCTTCTTGCTATCATTAATTTTATCAGCATTTGTAGTGAAATTTAACATTGTCTTACCATAGGATAATGTACAACGAATGTGTTAGCAGTATGCAAAGGTAACATCAAATCCAAAGTATTTGAGAAGTAGACGTCGAAGCTGGTTGAGACGGTCGATCTCAGTTGAACTGAGTAAGCATTGATCCGGAGGTACAATAGCCACTGTATAATCACACCATTGACATCACATTTGACCAGATGTCGGGCAGAAACACATCATAAATTCGACATTGTGGCGCCATCCTGACCTTTGTGGCTCAATAACCTAGACGTCGGCGAGCACGATACACTTATATTTCTTAGCTTTTGTCCCACGTGGTTGTAAGGTCCTTTTTTTGCGAATACGATACAGAGAATTTTTTTTTTCGGATTTTTCGGACAATTCTTGCTATTTTTTGAGTTTTATTTCGTATTTTACGACAGCATTGTTTATCAGATGAAGCTTATCTGTGAAATATTCGGTTGCTTCAGTCTTCTAAGACAACATCTGAATGTATATGCATCAGTTGCTCAAATTACTGATATAAATGGTCATGCACGTGGTCTTCCTCAGAGTTGACCTTATCGATATAGGTAAAAGCGGAGGCACGACCATTCCTACGGATTGCTCTTTGCAGCTCGTGCGACCCACCCACTTCTCACATGAATACACTCATCAGAGTGAAGAGTGAATGCCGTGCCGTATTTCACAGCTCTTGAATTATTCTCGGTTAGAGCCAAGTGTCTCTGTTGTCTGCTTGTGATGTTTATTTGATTTGTTGTCGTGGCTGAGTCATCCGCATATCTGTTGCTTTGCTCTGCATATTTTGACTCTTTCCTTTTTCTGAACAGTTCTACAATATTTTTAAAAAGAAATTACGAAACTTTCGTTCTGCTTTGTTATAATTTTTTGGTAAAACTTGTGACATTTCATCATCATAAATTTTGTGAAGAAAGTTTCGTTTCTTTCACTTAAATTTGTCAAATACTGTTTCCTGTAGACAATTTTTTTGCAGGTGTTAGTTTTGTCAGGTTTATGCGGGAATAAGCAAATGATATAAGAACTGCTATTTGAGTACAGTTACCTGAATATATCTCATTACGGACGAAATCTCGATCACACACTTCGTGCTGATGCTTTTTGCCTATAAAAATCTAGGTATCTGCTAGTATTGTTGGGTATTGTTCACTCCATCGAAATAACCTAGTAAATTATGTGTTCCCTAGCAGATTCAGACAGGTTTTTTTCAGCTCATTTCAGCGACTTATTTCAAATCAACGAATGGTTCCTGTATAAATCAGCACGAAAAATGGGAATTTTTGGAAGGTGAGCTGATAACAGTATCAACTGGAACTAGCATAATAATATCTGATAAAATTTATGTACAGAGTTAACGAAGAGATCATTAGATATTAAGAGACCATTAGAACTTCTCCTTATTATCATGATTCTTTCTATTGACATTAACGTAACTGAGAGCTTCTTTTAATTTTAAAACGGAGTGATTTTTAGTTTCATTACTTTTCCTTTTTCTTATCACTTATTGTGAAAATGCTTTGTTGTCTGTGTTTTTGCACTTGTGAATGATAAAGGACACCATGTACCTGATTTTGCTGTTAATTTCGAACTCGTATAATTCATTTTTTGAGGGAGCCGACTATTGGTAATTCAAATCTTACACAGTCTGATCTTGCTCGACTACTTGATTTAGAAGAGTAAGTCTACTTTTTTTCACTGCGCTGCAAATCAGCTCCACAAATTTTTTCTTCTCAATTGTCGAACATTATTCAATCAGCAAATCGTTGGAAAACAACATTTTTTAACTTGTCATGACGTGCAAATGTTATTTTACGAGCACCATTTCTGTAACAACGGCTTTAGTGATGCTTGGGGATGTGCTTTTATATCTCCGATTCTAAAATAACTTTTGATGTCTCCCAGAACCTGTTGTTCAGACTGAGTTTTTTCAGTACCTATCGTACAGATTACACGTATGTGACATCGTAAGTTTATCCTTCTCTTATTTTTCTCTCTGCAGGTTTTTATACGAGATATTCATGCATGGCGAAATTTGATTTTATTCATTGAATTTGATTTTGTCATTTGATTTCTTTATCAGATCAGATAGAAATTGGAATTTTTTTCCACGAATATGAACTTTTACTTTTCTTTTTTAAGAAAAAGTTACCGACCAAATGGTTCAGATGATTATGAAACCCCCCGTATGTCAAGATTGCCTTTGAATTATTACAGGCGTAAATGGGCATTTGAAAAAGCACGGAAGGGTTAGTCACGTACCGCTGAAATTTTGCATGCGTTTTTTTTATTGGTTAGCATGAAATGAAAGTTTCGGAGTTTGATATATTCTTTCACAATTTGTCTTTTGATCATCAGGAGAGAAAATGAAAACTTGAATTTTATAGTGTGGAATTCAGCTTTGCTGTTTTGCGGCTTTTTTATTTATACTCATGTCGTTTATAGCTGGTTTAATTTATTATATGTACTTTTGTACGTGTGATTTTGTGAATGAGCTGATATCAAGGCCTCTGGCAAGAATCTTTAATTTTATCACTCGTTGTAAGTAATTTTTTTTTCTTTACTTGGCAATATAGTGTTCCACTCATAAAACACATGATTATCAACTAGAAACAGCTTTTTTTGTTTCGGATTAGGTCGGATTAGATTTTATAGCTTCGCACATTTATATTTATTGCTTCGCACATTTATATATATTTGTTTCGCACATTTACGTTTATTGCGTTATTTTGCAAATTTTTTAGTATGTGTTTATATAAATTTTGAGTTAAGCCTTTCAAGACATTACTCCATCAAGTTTTTTGAGAAAAGGAAAATTTTCAAAAATTTTGTTCGAATTATTTTCAAAAACTTTTTTTCATGTGTTGATCAGTCCTTGAGTCATGTTTTAATTCTTTGCTTTCGAGGATTTCAGGTTTTTGGTATATCATTAATGGAATATTTCCAAATCCGCAAAATTTTGCAGTTACGCGGAGGGAACATTTAGATCCAGTATCCTGTACGTTTGTTGAATCTAAAGACAAAAACTTTTGATGGAAAGATATGAACTGTTTTGATTTATATTTTCTCAAGATTTTAGGAAAATCGCATTTTTATTGCATTATTTTTCAAGTTTTTTAGTATGCTTTTCTATAAATTTCGAGGTAAGTCGTTCAAGACATATTCCATCAAGTCTTTTGTTCTACTGAATGTGTAATTTAGTTCTACTAAATTGTTTAAGTATTAATCTAATTAAGATTCTGAAGAATACGATCACCGTGGAAAAGAATTCGAGAAAACAAAAAGAGTTAGTTTATATCAATCCTTTTTTTTTCGCTAAAAAAATTCAAGGCAAAGTATTGACAGGATATTTAACACATTTGGGGGTTTATTTGCTGCTCAGCAGTAGTGCTGCAATTAGTTATTACACGTGAATGTATTAAAGAAAATTAAAACAAAATCAACTAATGTGGTTTTTATTTTTCACATCCACTGTAAAATATAAAACAAGTTAAATAAACGAATTGTTTAACTGCCTAATTTTGTTCTATTAATACTTCTAGTTTTTAATGAGCATTTTGCTGGGCATTTTATTCAGGATCAGATAAACAAATAATTTTTGATAGATTATTTAAGAGAATCAAAGCGCTGCTGGTGTTTGTGATGTTACGAAGTACAAACGTCTTTTTTTGTAGTACTCTGTATTTTTGATTTTAATTTAAATCTAAAATTCTGAATGAACTTGCGCAAATTCAAATGGAAAAGAATTTTGCATTTTTTAGCAAGAAAACGAATACCAGTTACGTTCAAAAAGCCTAGAAACAATATTGCATAGTCAACCAACATCATCTGATTCTTTAGCTAATCGGCTAAGACAGTTATTTGCCAATATGATGAAACTTGACTACTTTTCGAGAAACGATGTTCAGTGAGTTCATAACTTATTTGTGGTGCTATTCTTTTTTGACTGATGAACTTGCTGATAAATTTTTTGTTGGATTCATGCATTGTTTTTCTATAGAAACCATCTTGTCTAGCTGGGGTTTTATACTTTTTTACTTTTTTAATCTGTTGGAATTAAAACTTTTTTGGAATTTATGGATTAGAAACTATCATTATATGTTTAATATGGTGCTGTGGACGTAAGAAATTATTGTGGCAAGATCTCAAATCTTTTGATTAGTCACATATTGTTCTGTGTTTCTCAAATGCAACTCCACATCAAGCGACAGTTATCAAGTCGTCTTTTGTTTTAGACTGTATTTAGAAATATTAATATGTTATGCACTGATAAATTTCTTTTGAGTTTTCTTGCATTTGCTTGTGATTTTAGCTTTTAATCACTTTTAAATACAGAAGTGAAGTTCGTCGAGAACGAAAGAATTTGGTTCATATTGATACCCATGGTGGACATAAACAACGTGAGCGTTCTTCGTTTAGCCCAGTGTTTGTTATTTTAGTTATTTTCACTGCATATTATTATACCAATAGTATTTCGAGTTTCTCGAGGGTTTTGGATTTTTGCATGTAAAATGCGCATGATACTCCTTATAAAGTCGGACAGGTAGTCCTGAGCAAAATGCATATTTTGAAAAGGTTTAAATTGCACACATCAGCTTCTTTATAATAGCTATTTTCTATAATTCTGGTAAATGATTACCAACTATTATTGAAAAACGCATTTCAGATCAGATCTATCTCGTAGCGTGCAAAAACGTGTTAGAACTAGCAGCTACGAATACTGGGAAGATCGCGGTCCAGAAGTTCACAGTCATTCAGTTCGTTCTGTAAAGCCTCC
This sequence comes from Madathamugadia hiepei, assembly GCA_013365335.1. Lineage (NCBI taxonomy): Eukaryota > Metazoa > Nematoda > Chromadorea > Rhabditida > Onchocercidae > Madathamugadia > Madathamugadia hiepei. The sequence continues at coordinate 12,720 of JABVXS010001146.1, read as the reverse complement.
CAAAGAATTTATTGAATCACCGTTTTTCAAATTTTTTTACGTTACATTCATGGTATTGCTGCTGCCATTGAAATCTTTAGAATTCGCTATTGGAAAAATCAGTCCGATTTTAGGTTGTTTCAGGTTTGTTTACTCACACATTGTCACATAGTCCTTGTCTTTCACTATCTTTCCATTTCGGAGGTGTGAAAGCAAAACGCTCCAAATTTTTTTTCTAAACTGGTCGGATAGGATCTGGAGCAAGCATCAAATTTGTCTTTACAGTTGTCTAGCATTTACGAATACTGGGAAGACCGTGGTCCAGAAGTTCATTAATTGATGGCACAATTTTTGTGGAAATTAATAATTGCATCAGTTATTCTATTTGTTCGTTTTTTAGTACTGCCTAATATTTTTCCATTATTCCATCAGCTGTTGCAGTTGTCCAATCTACGATTTGCGAAGTCGTATTGTATACAAAAATCTGGCAACTGAAGAAACATTAACTCATACTGATCGTTTTGCGAATTTTCTTTCTGAAATTCTGACATCATGGTGTCTCAGCGTTTTCTCCGTAATGAGTAAAATAGTCTTTATACCTCTGACCGTGTATCGCAGCTTTTTTGATCGATTTTTTGGTTCATATCGGTCTGAGCAGTAAGTTATTACTTATATTCTTAATCTAATTGGTTTATGGAAACATTTTTCATATTTATGGAAACAGTTTTAATGAAATAAATTTGTAAAACATTCACTTTGTATAATTTCATGGGTCTTTTGCATAAATCATGCTTCCGTCGTTTGAATTATTTTGCTTTCAAAATTAGGAAATTATATAAAGTCAGTTAAAAAATCTTTTCATTGTTTGTTATGCTTTGACTTTAGATTCTTGCAACAGCGAGTATGGGCCAAGGAATTTATTATCTTCGCCGCCTCGTTGCTGTCACCACTATTGTATATCGTCCAAAGTATTCGAGAGCGCGCTGCTTATTCATTAGCTAATGTGTAATTATTATGTCATTTCTTAAGCGATATGGCAAGTTTCATATTTAGGGCAAATGTTGAAGATAGGCTTGCAAACAGGTGGTGGAATAGATCTCCATTGCTTTGAAAAATGCATGTTAGTCTAATTTGTTAAATCCCGGTGCTTTGTAACTTTTCGTTACTACTGCTTAAAAACAAAAGATTGGAAGTGAGGCATCAAAACTTGTAACATGATGAATGTCGCGGCTGATTTTTATACGTTTCAGTTTTTCGAGTTTTTTATTTCTGTCTTTTTAAAGCTTGATTCATTAACGCTGTCGTGTTTATAAAGAAAGGAAAACACGAACGGAAATTTCTTCAAACCGTTTGGCCAAAGATTCATATTTTATTCAGTTTTGGATCAAAAGCTGCACTATTAGTTGGTTATGAAGAAGTGAGACCGGCTAAAAGAAAACAACTGAACGCTAAGCTCAGTCCTCCAGTTGCTAAACGTCGGCAAAAAATAATCCATGCAACAGCGAATAATGAAAAGTTACAAAAAATAATCCATGCAACAGCGAATAATGGAAAGTATGATGTGTTTTTATGAATATTGAGCATTTATTCAGTGGCTTTCTTCGATTATACTCATGAATCGTTATTTTAATTGATTTTATAATTATGATAATTTTTTTAGCCAGATTTTTTTGAATTTGAATTTGGGTTGGGCAAAGTGCTATCCAATATTCAGGAAGTGGTTATTTCCCTTGCTTGCACTGCTGTTCCTGCTCATCATATTACGCAGACGTAAGTGCAGTTTCGAATTTTTTTAGTTTTAAGTATTTTTTTTCTTCAAAACCTTTTTAATACAATTCACAATAATCCTTTCGTAACTAATTCATTTTAACTTTTTTTTTATTGTCATATCATAGCATCTGTTCAAAAAGCTTGGCATTCTACATATCTGGCGAGATTCTTTTAAAGGTTCTGGAATAAGTTTATCAGTGGCTTTCTTTTATTTATGTTTGCTTAAATCATGATCGCTGCTATTTCAGAGTATGTCGGCCGTATTGATCCTGTGATTGGTGGTACTGAGCTATTGCAAAACATCATACTATATCCTGCAAAGCTTCCAGAGGCATTGATGCATCTATATCGTACTCCCGAACGTATTGCTTTCGGTCTACTTTTATTATTTTTTTTTCTAAACGATATATGATTCTAGAAATTAAATAATTATTTGTTTTCTGCCTTCACGTTCATTTTTGGTGGTTGTAATTTAGTAGTTCCATTTTGACATTCAGCGTAAATGTTCAAGATTGAATGCTGTCATTCACATCATGCAACCGTTTATTCAAAGTAGCTTCGGTTTTATGTAGTTTGATGTTGACTTCTTTGCTTGAGTACTCGTATGAATGTTTAAAATGTCATCAGTTTTCAGTAGATCATATTTCTAAAAACATTACGGACATTTTCGTGTATTCATGGAAGTTACTAAGCTCTGTGGTACAAATTTTATTGACATCACCGTCGTACTTCATCACGTTTATTACGCAGCTCATGCCATTTCTGAAGCAAAAAGCGGTAAATTTCTCTTATTTTTTGCTTTCTCTTTTAACTTTCTCATAATGTTTGAGTAAATTTCTGCTTTTGGCAAACTTTTGACTTTCTGCTAGAGTTGATTTAAGTCTCTAAAACCAGCACTTTCATATTTCTTTTTCTTTTTCCTTTTAGCATTGAAGTTTTGGGTTCAAGTTTTTTTTTCCTTGCAGGAAAGTGTTAGTAGCTTAAAGGACTTCAACCAGGAACAGGCTGAGTGGGATTTGGGACATTTAAAAGATCAAAAGGTAATTTTCTATCATGCTATGTTGAAAACTACATATTTTTCTAATTTATTTCTTTATCGCTTTGAATAATATTACATTTTAGAAATTCGAATTGCAGGAATTGCTTGAATTGAAAGTGTTACAGTTGCGCAGAGAACGAGAATTAGAGGAAGATCATTACAAAAACATGCAGAAAGCATTAAAAATTGTCAAAGAAAGCCGTGCGACATTTTCAGCTGAACTGTATTAAATTTTTTTAGACTGTGAAATCTAGCAGAAATTTTCAGTTCAGCAATGTCTTTTTTAATTGTTTCTCTTTTTTTTGCCAATTTTAAATAAAAAATGTGAATTTCAGATTGAACGAATCATCATTTGTCGGCGATGAATTGTTCCAGCATAAAAGTCAAGATTTTTTTAACAGTATGGCAAATTTGAAAAAGTTATACGATAAAGAGTTAGAAAAGGTAATTTTCTTCTTTATTTGATTTTACCCTTATTATTCACAGGTACTCATTTCATACTCTGCAGACTCGAAGAACTGTGAGAGTTTGTGGAATCGGGATTAGTTGTAGAATTCGGGCTTTTGTAGTAATTGTTTCAAAGTTTAATTCTGAAAGAATTTTTTAAGGGAACAACTGTATTGCGAAATGAATAATGAATTTGCATTTCTTATTAAACATTAAATTATGCCTAAAGTTTTTTTCTAATTTTGAAATCGTAATTTTTAGTCTCCAGTTCTTCTTTTAGCGTTTTTTGGCCATTGAAAGGCGTTTGATGGAACGATTGGATACTCTTTCGAAAAAAGTTGAGACTGAAATTGCCAAAAAAATCACTATCACTTACGAACAATCTTTTATAGATCGCTCAACTTCGTCAAATGTCAGTATAGTTTTTTGTGTTTTTCTGCATCGCATTTACTTAAAAGAATCAACATTTATCGTCTTAGGCTTTTGTACATGTAAGCTAATGATTCCTTGCATGAACGGTGTATGATAGTTTCATAAGTCAACCAGCGATTTATTGTTTTGTTTATATTTTGAACTGATTTTTTTATTCGTTTTAGGCACTATCGGAGCTTTCTTCTGCTCTTGGAAATTTGCGCACTGAGTTTGAGAAAGTATTATTTTTTTTTTTATTATATACTAAAGTTTTGATTGTGAGATACATAGTTTATCTCTCATTGATGAGTTAAAAACTTGATGAAAATATGCTAATTATGAGTTCTTTGGGAAAAAAAAACTAATATGTAATGAGTTTGTAACTTAAAATACGAATTTACAAATTACGGTCGAGAGTATGATCGAGATAAACTATTGATAAAATTGGACCTATTGCTGGGAATCCAAATCAAGATTATTAAGACTATTGTAGTTACTTCTTTGGAATACAATTTTCAGAGTGATTTGAACAGTACAAGCTTTCTTACAGGAAATAAAATTACATTCTACTCGTAAACTGTCGGAATCCGTCACTACAGTTATAAAAAAGATGATAACTGATGCATTGGATACATATGACGCAGATAAGACGGGTAAAGTAGATTATGCACTGGAAAGTTCAGGTAGTGTATCGTATTTTTTAAAGGTTTATAGTTTTAAAAGATATAAAAATGACCCAGGAGTTTGAAAAATTCTATCATCCATTGTTGTTTCTCGTTTGAAAATAAACTGGCAAAAGCTGATCTTTTTTCAAAGTGACTTTGAAGGAGCATCTGTTATAAGCACACGCTGTACGGAGCCTTATAAGGAGAATTCGCGACTGGAATCAATTTTTGGAATCCCGTTATGGTATTCTTCCTATTCGCCAAGAGCTGTCATTCAGGTCATAATGCATATTTTTGTTATGAGGTGATGAGTAATGTTTCATTTCCGTGTGAAATGTCAACTTTATAACATTTTGCAAGTTTGATGGTTTTAAATTTGTTTTAGTATCGTTCCTTGGCAGCTGGTGAGTGCTGGGCTTTTCGTGGTAGAGGATATTTAACAATAAAATTATCGCATCCGATTTATGTCATGGAAGTCAGCTACGAACATTTACATTCAACATTACATCCAGATGGAGTTTTGAGAAGTGCACCGAAACTTTTTCAAGTTTATGTATGCTTTTTATTCGTTTAATTAAAAGTAGCTGTTATGTGGCGGATGAGAACGTTTCACTTATGACGCAGTACTGATTTTAAAGTGATTTGCTAACTTTTTGTTTCTTTTTCAGTCATACAAAGCATTCGATAATCTCACTTCAAAGTCATTAATTGGACAATATGAATATAACATAAATGGAAGAGCGCTGCAGACATTTCTTGCACAGGTTTGTTCTAAACTTTTCATCAAAATTCTTTCCATTCAATGATCTAAATTCATAGTTTAAGGTTTTTCTGTTTTCATTTAATCTGACAGTTCAATGCATGATTCACGTTGTATTCAAACTGTGAAACTGTTTGTGGTCAACGTTCAAATAAAATGTGCAGGGTTGAAATGTGATTAGGTCGTCATAGTCTCAATTTATCCGAACAACATTTTTGCAGAGAGAGCTCTATACGCCGATATCAATAATTGAATTGGTGATCCTTTCAAACTGGGATTCAGACTACACATGTTTATACCGTTTTCGTGTGCATGGGCGAAAGGCTTATGGATAGATTTCAAGATTAGTGATAAAAGTATTCCAGGTCATTCAGTTGAAGCTTTTCTAGAAAATGAAGGGTGAATTTGCTGATTTAAATCTAAAGTCAAGGGAAAAGAGGTATTGAAGTCAATTTTAAATTTAACTTTAACTTGTGACTGCTGTACATACACATTTTGTCCAGATCCAATTGCCGTCATTAATCCTCGTAATTTTGTTTTGATGTTTCCAAATATTTCTCGTTTTAGAAGATTTACTTTAAAAATTTTTTCATCATTATTTTTGTCCTCTCTCAAGAAAATAACTTTTATTTTACTTTTGAGCTGAAAATGTTATAAATTGTCGGCCGTTTGGTTAGCGCAGATATAGTTGTTTGCGGGAAAGCTCTACCATGGGTAACTGAAACTCAAACATGGATAATTAAGTCTTTATCCGTGTAGGATAATAAAAAAACAAATACACCACACAAAGTGATAACAAGTCCAAAGTAATTTGAGAAGAGCTAGAGGTCGAAGTCGGAGCGGGTTGAGACTTTCGATTCCAGTTGCGAACTGGGTAAAACTTATTTGGAGCTACAATGTCTACGGTCTATACACATATCAGTCCATTGACGTGGGCCAATCAGATCGGGACACATCATACTTGACCAGGTGTCGGGTAGAAATATATCAATTTTGGCTTTGTGGCGCTTGGCGACCTTGACAGGGACATATCATCAATTCGACATTGTGGCGCCATCTGGACTTTTGTGGCTCTAGTTTTGCCATTTTTGGCAACATGTGTGTATCAGTATAGAAGATAGAGCTTGAAGTTGTTTAGTTTGAGGACTTCGTTTCTTCTGCTTGAGCCTTTAGTTATCTCGACAGGTTAGCCGACAGTAAATATGAATTGTACATGGTAGTCATATGTTCATTTTTAAGTGAGTGTTGGTATTTCAGTTTCATCTTGATTTTAAAAAAAATTTGGTCGTTGTGAGGACGACTAAAATTTGTTGCATCACTGTTTTCTCCATCCTCTGTGTTTGATTCACATTTTATTGCTGTTTTTGTTAAACTGAAAGTACGTATTTTCTGGTACCATTACACTATTTTACTATTACTGCGTTTCATGATAAAATTTTAATTCGCTTAACATGCATTCATATTTTGTAATTTGGTAACTTTCAAGCGTACTCAAAATGTGGATTTCAGAATGTTTTGTGGAATCAACTGGCATTTTTTTCGAAAGTTTGCCGGGAATATAATATAAAAATGAATCAAATTGCATAAGTTCGTCGGATGTGGAACAGGAAGTAGTAATATTAAGGGGATCTTTTCTGAAGAAACGACTTTCTCGAGACGGTGTACACCTTAGTGGTTCAGCTCAGCTAAATTTTGGTTGCGAGTTTAAATGTTGGGCCTAAACATCGCGGCGGGACACGGTTTTTCATGGTATAACCTGGTCTTCAACTTACCGGAGATGTCATAGAGAGATCGACGGTACGATGTTGGTTTTCACCACGATATGAGTCAGTTTTTTTATGTACTTGGGTTTGATATAGTCAGAACTGGCAAACATTGGGTTTAGTGTGTAGCATGTGGAAATAACTTACATTACAAATTTGCCGTTTGGAAAAGAACTTGGCTCAAGTTCTAAGGATCGAGATCTTGCAAGATGTCACAGTTTGAAATATGACGATCATACGATTATACCTTTCTATGGTGAGAGCCTTACGGTGGCGGGAAGGTTTGAGTAGTGTGACTCGACGGTGTAGTCCATCTCACGTTGAGGATGTCACATCAAGACCAACACCAGAGTGTTTCTCATGGGATCCTTTGGGCAAGGTGAAAGCGGAGAGATAAAGCGAGTCACGGTTCGCCTAACCAGCGAGTGACTGAAGACAATGGTTTAAAAAAAAAAAACTTTCGAGCAAACTGAAAAGTTGTGAAAAAGGGTCGACACGGGGAAACTTGTTGAAAAATCGACCGAACAAGGAAGAAACGATTATAGTAGAGAGGAATTATCACAACAGACGAAGAATGGAAAGAGTTGTTAGTGTATTCGTTCTGCAGAAAAAAAATTTAGGGGCGGTATAACTCGGAATGATCATATATATTGTGTCATCATGATTATATTGAGCGGTAAACTATACTGTATTGATTTATTTAGACTTCTTAGTTTAGTAACATTTGGGAATCGTTTCTGCTGCGAAATAAATCATTTTATATATGTTTTTGTGCACTTTAACTAACTTGCTAGAGCAGTTGAAATTGAAGGATAAAATGGCAGCAACGATAGCAACTCCATATCATTATTATCCGTTTGGAAGTACTCTGCTTACAATGGAAGATTATATGGCAGGAATATCATGCCCCTTGCTGGATGCCGAGGAAATGTTGTTACAGCAGCGCGGGGCCAGAGAGGTTTCTTGTTGCTCCAATATATGCAGAATAGCAAAATAGATAAAAATTTATAATCACAGGAATCCCATCTTTTCTTCTAGGAATTCTAATTAGGAATGTTTTTCATGTTTTGAATCCAAACTTCTCTTTGATTGAAAATTTTCAGGCTCCATTCCCAGGAATGGACAAAAGTGGTCGTGGCGTTTGTATACGTAATGAACAGGGTACATGTGGGATGGGAGCTGTTTGTCCGTTGCGACATATCGTTGGAGATAAGGCATAGTATTTTTTCATCGAAAATGTCACGCCATCATTGTTTTCATATTTGGCAATCTCCACATTTTGCAGTTTGCACTGAAAAAGCCAGAGAAATGATTTACCCTCCATTTATTGTTAACTGACTAGTACTATTTTTCATTTCATTTGTTTTTTAGGCTGTGGTATGTAAACATTGGTTGCGTGGGTTGTGCAAAAAGGGTGATCAGTGCGAATTTTTGCATGAATACGATTTAAGTAAAATGCCGGAATGTTTTTTTTTTTCGAAATACAGTAGGTTTTTGTCTTCACGTGTGCAGTTTTTATTGGAGTTCAAAGAAGTACCGGGAATTATGTTTTGCGGAAAATTTGAACGAGTTGTTCATAGAGAAATTTTTAAACAAATGTCAATAATTTCTTTTAAATTCATCTTGACTTTCAGTGGCTTGTAGTAATCGCGAATGTCCTTTCCGGCATATTGATCCTGAAAGTAAAATCAAGGATTGCCCGTGGTACGATCGTGGATTTTGTCGACATGGTATCAGTCTTTTTTCCAAAATATGCATTTTTTTGAAGATGGTTCAAGGCCCAAGGTTTAGCTTTCATAGGCACAATTTCAGGCCCATTTTGTAAACATCGACATCGTCGGCGTGTTTTTTGTCCCAAATATTTGGCAGGCTTTTGTATGGATGGAAGGGACTGTAAATACGCACATCCGTCTTTCAACATCCCTCCTGTGGACACTACTCAAATTCTTCGGGCACGAGGACAGTATAACATCGGAATAGTATGTCACAATTGCCATGAAAGAGGCCATAAGGTTTATATTACAAATGATTATCAATGTTTTTCTTTAATTCATGTTTTTTTTTATTTAGTGTGTAATGGTTTCCATATTATTAAATGGTATGAGGGTTGGATCTAGTCATGTGTCACTGAAATTAACATTTCCAGGCAACATACTGTCCTCATTTGCCTACTCAAACTCAGCTACCGTTATTAGATTCGTCGAAAGTGAATGCACAGATATCGCAAGAATTGGTAGCTCTCTCCGAGAAAAAGGCGCTTTCAGATGTGACCTGTTATAAGGTGAGACAAATTCAAAGAATACATGTAACTTGAGTATTTCATTAAGAATAATTATTTTTTGTCTTGTGAAGGGTATTTTGCTTCCATCCTTTTTTTTTTCAAGAAATTCACTTTTTCTGTCTGGTTTTTTGGCATGTTGATGTGTTTTGTGAAAAAGCTTTGTGTCGTCAGTATTGCTTGATTAAAGTTTCTTCAAACAGAGTGGATCTTGACAAAGGGTGTGTTAAGTTCTTGTTCTCTTTTGGTAGGACGATGTCAGTGAAGATTTGTTAATTTATGCTTCTAGTTTTACTTTCGTTACTCTAGTGTGGTGAAAAGGGTCATTACGCAAATCGATGTCACAAAGGACTGTTGGCATTTTTATCAAACACAGCATATCTTGCTCACGAACAGCGGGAGAAAGATGAAAAAGAAGCTAGGTGAATACTTTGCACTTACTTCTTATTTATCTTTTCTAAAGTTTTCAAAATGAATCAGATGGTTTATATGAAAGGTTTAAAGATCATTGTTTTCATGTTTGGCAATCTCCACATTCCATAATATATCTGGATTATTTTAAAAATCGACTTTCAACCGCTTTGACTTTTAATTCATTTATACGTGGTTTCTGTTCTCTACGTTCTCCGTAATGATGATTTCAGTCTTGTCGTGGATTACTGATAATATATGTTTGATCGCAATTTTAGGGGAAATGGACTTGGAACCTTGGGGAAGCCTCAGCAAGTACCGCAACCTGATGCATTAAATTCAATTAATAAATCCGGTGAAATGCTTCGTTAAGATAAATGGGCGTTTGAAAATATTTAGCATTTTAAATACCAGCTGTGTGGCGCAAAAAAATTGGAATTTCTATCTCCAAATTTAGCCGATGCAGTTTCGACCAAATTTTGAGGTTTTGAAGACAATTTACTTTAAAATTGTGTGCAAATTATGTGGAGGCATCATTTAAAACAGGTCAGGTAGTGACTGAAATTTCATCAATCACATACTTTGTATCGGTAACCACTAATGATTTTCATTGTTATATGTTATTAATTCATTGATGAACGATTTCATATATTTTGTGTTTTCTCAGATCTGTGTTATGTTTCATTACTAAAAATGATTTTCCTCTTCCTCTTTATTTTGTCTTGCTAGTGCAAGATAATTATTAAATTGTTGATTAGATCAGTTATATTAATGAAAAACTCTTGTTGATGATGCATTTATTGTTTGTCATTGGAAAAACATCCGTTTAGTTCAAAATTGTGAATAAAATAAATATATTCATGTGGATTTCGAAGTTCATAGTGAAATACGTCTTCATGTTTCATTTGTTGAAAAACTGTGAGAAGCGCAGTAATTTTAAATATTTTAATAACTGTACGAATTTACACAAATTGAATTGCTTCGTTATTCGCACGCAGTATCCGGAATCATATAGAAAGTCGCGCTGTTGGTTGGGAGGGTAGTTATTTTTTACAGCTCATGTTTGTTCTGTTTATGTTCACTGCTTTTTGTTGGAGTGCACTATTTTCTTATTTCGGTTTTAAAGCATTTTAAATGATAGAAAGTTTCTAGTTAGCAATATTTTCAATGAGTCGGAAGCCAGCTTTAATTGGTGACGAATATAAAATATTACTTCGAACGCTTAATCCTCACATAACATGTCCTTTGTGTAAAGGGTTAGTCTTTCTTAGTGCTTTTTATATTTAGTCAAAATTTTCAGTATTTAAATGAAGAGGTTGGTGTGTGGCAGCTGGCAGTGTGTTATGATAGTTCGTTGTTTGTTTTCGTATATACGGTTTATATTTTTTCAGATATTTTATTGAAGCTACGACAGTAACTGATTGCTTGCATACCTTTTGCAAATCATGCTTACTAAAGCATTTCGAAAATGTTAATAATTGTTGTCCCAAGTGCAGCAACCTCATCCATCAGGCATGTAATCATTAGTTGATTAATGTGTTTTTTAAATTAAGCGAAGGTATTATTTTATGAGATTTTAAGACATTTGTCAATTCCAAATAAACCATTTCATTAGGAATGTTTGTTTGAAAATCACATTTCAAATTGAGTTTCATACTAAGGTGTTTGTTAACCTATAGTTTCAGTAGTCGATAACGGATGTTTGGTACGAAAAAATTTTTAGTGCTTTGGACGTATGCTACAATATAATGAAGCAAAATTTTTAGGTTTTATAATTTCAACAGTAGTTAGCATTTAGAATGTTCACTGTTATCTAATGTGCAGTTCGTTGTAACAAATTTCTATTGTCACGAATTAACTTTTTTTAGAGCCATCCGTCACATTACGTCAGTTTTGACCGTACAATGCAGGAGTTAGTGTATAAACTTGTTCCTGGTGTGCAAATACGAGAGGAAGAAAATCAGCTTGTTTTTTTGCGAACAGTAAAAGCAGAACCGGGTGAAAATGGTTCTGCTGCAAAGTTATCAACTGATAAAAATGCGGTAATTTCTGTATTTTGAAAAGATTGAGAAAATCTGAACTACTTAGGAGTGTTGTTCGCGAAATAATTTATCATTTTGCAGGAAAGTGAGCCCTATCAGAATTCCAAAGTAAATTTAATATTTATTGTTCAGTTCAGGTTTTTAAAAGTTTTGTAATCTTGCAGGTTGACGGTAATTCGGATACAAAGGAATGTCCTGGTGATTTGATGAGAAAGCACCATCGTAGTGATGAACAGGTTTCTGTAGAACTCTGCACAGATAAGCTTTCCAAACTCTCCGATATTGAAATGCCCTACATAAGACTCTCTGGTGCGTTTTTTTCCATTCAGCGAGTAGGATTATTTGAATTATTTTGTATTTAACTTCGGTTATATTGATTGTACATTGTAGAGATGGCTACGGTGAATACAATTAAACGGTATTTGGCTGCGACATTATTTGGTGATATAAGTCGATACAGCGATTTGGATATTTTCTGTAACAATGAGTTGATGGGTCGAGATTACTCAATGAAATTTATAGAGAAGACTAGGTGTCGCAATAAACCAAAGGATACTCCAATAAAATTACTGTTTAGAAAACATATCGATTTTTGATACCAGTGAGTCTGTCATAAAACCGTTCTTAGCTGTACTTTATAAAAAAGTTCGGTTTTAGTTATTCCACAGCAGAATTTCATAGTAATTAATTTTTCTTTAAAATGTGGAGTTATATGCCAATTAGGATCGCCAGAAGAGAGAATTGATTCAGTTCAAGGCAACTCCTAATAGCTCACTATATTTGGGATAGCTTTATGAAGGTGTTTTGTAAAGAAATTTTTGTGACCGAAATTTGATTCGTCTTCATCTTTGTAGCGTTAAAAAAGCCGTTACTACTTACAATGGAAAAATGTCCTTAGTTGTGGTGCTCATATCTAAAGCTTCAAATTCTGAACTGCACTGGTGCCATTAGACCTGGAAATTTAAATTTTAGTGTTCGATTCCTTTTGTCGTAAAAAATGAAATTTTAACGAAGCCAATGTATGAAGTATTATTTTAGATATCTGTGTACAAACATTCTCTTGTCTAGGGATCAATCTTTGATCTAATCTTCCATCTGGTGCCAGTGTATATCTGGCGCCGAATCCAATCTCACACAAAGGCCTGTAAAATAAAA
>JABVXS010001145.1:0-17944 GCA_013365335.1 Madathamugadia hiepei | reverse complement strand
TGGGAAGTGTTCCACTAGTGATATTAATTCTAGCATTGTAACATCTGTTGCTGTGTTTTTGTTTCAACAAAATGAAATAATAAATAATAATGATAATTAATGTGGATGGATGTAATATTGTCATCCGTACTGTATGGATTACTTTATTTTCATGCATTAGTTTAAGGAAATGCTGTTAATACAAAAGTAAAGTTGGAGAAGCTTGCGATATTGCAATATTTGTTACAGTCAGTGATTCGGACAATATAAAAATATTCTTAAACGATATCAAGGTTCTGGTGGATTCATTAGTTTTCAAACCGATGTACTTTTTAGCACCAAGTACTATTGCAATTACTCTCCCTCTGTTTCGAGCACAGAAATCTAGGAAATGAAGTCATTTCGCTTTCATCAGTCTCTTCTTAAAAAATGATAATCAACGAATTACATGCATTTAAAATAAAGTTGTTTCGATGCCCCCAAAACTGAAATTTTCTCAGAAAAATTGCATCTGTTTGAAGCGGAAAGTGACTTATGTGCAACGGTGGAACAAACTGATTGATTGTTTATGCAAACACAACAAGCTTATCCAAATTAAACTAAAATACCCAGAAGTTCCTTCAATTTCATAAATATATTTGTTGTGTATGATCTATGAAAATTTTATTAATTTTGAGCTTCAGCAAAAAACTCGTGAATCGGAAAAGCAATCTTTTTCTCTCTTAAGGCATTGAAAGTAATTTCTGTGTTTTTACGTTATTTCGTTTTAAACATGGCAGCAGTTCCTTCAGAAAAGCTAAATTTTATTTCAATATTGGTGCAAACTGTCTTGTGGTTTCGTGGGAAAATTTTGAATGAGAACTAATTTGTAATAAATGATCTTATTATTTTATTGACTGAGTAATTTTGTTCTAGTTGTCATCGAATGATTTGGAGTAAACTTCAGTATGAGTGGCCATTTCGGTTGCATAAGTAAAATAATTGAACTTATTAGTAATAAATGTTGTAGAAAAATAGGTTTTTGTGATTTCTTCGTAACAATTATATGTCAAATGGTTATTATTACATCATTTATTTTTCGTGGAAATTCAGGATTTTCATTTGCAGAGAGATAGTTTACTAGTAGCATCATTAGAGAAACAACTTACTTCTGATTCATAAATAGTTGAGCAGATTTTTACTTTTACTTATTTTCTAATGCCAGGTGAAGGTTTCGAACTTCTAAAGCAAACGGTCACACTTTCATGTTAGTTAGTTGAGATTATGGAAATTTGCAGCCAACCTGTTTCTTGCCAGTTCCAGCGACCTTTACGTTTCAGTTTATGACTCGGTGTAGGAGATGGGTAAACTTGCTATACTTGTTATTTGATTATTATTCCTCAAATAACAAGTATGACGTTGCAATAGCGTAAAGCTTTAATGGTATAAAGAATAGAAAAGCATACTCCTTTCAAATAGTGGATAATGGTTTTTCGGTTCAGGTTGCAAGTCTTGAAAAAATATTAGAAATGTGAATTTTTATATTGTATTTCTCCATATTATCAAGTTTTTTTGGCCTTCCAGGATTGCATTGTTGGCTGGTTTGCTAGACGCTGACGACATGAAGATGCTAAATGCTGAACTTTGTTCATGTCCGATAAAAAACAACACTTTGCATTTGTGGTAATTATCGTAATAGTGAATATTGTTAGAAGTGTGAGGATGGCAATCAATGGTCGAGTAAAGTGAATATTCGGCGCCTTTCATTTATAAAAATTTTTTGAATGGTTGACATTGTAACCACAACAATCCAATAATTTAAGAAATCCCAGACAACTGATGGCTTGGTTTGTTCATGTTGTTCGACATTTGATGAGATATTGGTTGTTGCATTCACGACTTGTCGATACATTTGCAGCATTGTTCAGACATGACTGTGTTTGTTCTTTTTCATTGCTGTGATTAGATCAAGTATGCTTTCTTTTGTAGTAGAGGGTGTCCATATTTCCCTCGCGTAGTGGTTTCCAGATGCAAAGTTCTGTCTACGGTTTGAAATAAATTTCAAAATTAGAATTTTGAAGTCTGACTGTATTTAGAGAAGGATGGTTATTAATAAATGACTCAGAAGACAGCCGTGATCGGTAACGTATGTGCGCAAAAGCGACAGTGCATAAGAAGCATGTTGGAACGAGCAACGTAGCAGTTATTGCGGCGATGAAATTCTGTTACCGTTTCGCATTGTTTTTTCTACACTTCATTTAAGATGATTATTCTCTTCATATTTGCTACTTATAACAAATGGTGATGAAGACAATAAGGGTTGCGTTATGGTGTTATGCCTGGAAAATTGATTGGATACGGGAGCATATCCAATTTCTTTTATTATTTGTTCGTTAGGACTTCATCACGATGCTAACAAATGAACTAGGATTCGCACGAGTTTGTGAAAAGTTTCGGGAATTCGAAAATTTACGAGCCAAGTAGATTTCCAGTGTGTTTTGTCCCGAAATATTCCTTAATGACCTGCATGTGGTAGCTTGAATTTTTGAGTATTATGTTAAATCATCTTGCAAATCACGCGTATTATAATAACAGTGAATTTGGTATCGGCATCTTTATTCCTGCTGTTTGAGGAACGTGAGAAACTATACAAATTCATCAGGTTAACAACTTTTTCGTTTATTTTTTTACGCCCAGTTTAGATCAATTATATAATTTTTTTGCAGAAACTATTTATGTATTTCCTAGTTTTTCAGGAAATTACTATTTTCAATGCTGGAATGATTTCAGGCTGTTATTTTGTGATATCGGGGTCTTTGAGATCTGCAGAATTGATCCTTTAACCATTAGGAATGTTCACTGACAAACCGGCAGTAATTAGCAATAATCGGCCTGACCTGATACTTTGCTTTGATGATCTGAACTGCCATTTGATTTCATTTTAAGGGTTCCTCAGTGTATACTTCGAAAATCAGTCCATGAGGATACTTTTCAAATTAGGTAGACAGTCGCATTTGTTCATATTTTTCATTCAACACAGTCATTTCTGAACTTTTGGATTTCCCTACGACTCTAGTTTACTCTCTGTTTTCTCGTCTATAGAAAGATCGGATTTAAAACTTCCACTACCATCTCGAAATACTTTCGAACTTCTGATTATACGAACTGATTTCATAAAAAGCTAAAGTCGTAGTTATGAGATAAATTTAGATTGCCGATTTTTCTCTTTGTTATTGTTTTTGGCCAATTTTTTATGAAGGAACTTATGGTTTTTTAAAGCTATTTACTACTAATGAGAAACTGATCTACTTTATATTCCGTTGTTCCTTAATTGCTTTGAAAAATGATAACTAGAGAGACACAGGACATTCATCTGTTTTTCATTTTAATATAGTTTTTTTCACTTGTGGTTTTCCATTAAAACTCTTCATGATCTGAGGGCAAGGTTTCTATCTTTCACACCTCATTTCAGTGAGGACTTCAAAAGCAAGATGAATATGAATAACATGAAGTCAGGTGGAGTGGCGTGAGACTTTCTATTGGGTTTGTTAAACATGTAATTGGCCAGTCAGTTTCCACCACGCGTCGATCGATTCAAAAAATGCTTATCAAAAATCGACTTTGGTGAGCAACCAGTTTTTTATGTCTTTCGGTTTATTGTAGTAACTTTGTTTAATTACTTTGTAAGCGATACTTACTGAAGGCCGCTAACTCGTTCATAATTTTGGATATCATTTATTGGTTTCAGTCATATTGGTCATACATCTGATGTGGAACATTGTTTTTTGATCGTATACGCAATATTGGCCTGTTATTTGCGGTGAATGCACAGAGCTTAAGTTTTTGAGCGTATGCTACATTGTTTTTGAGCGTATGCTACATTGTTTTTGAGCGTATGCTACATCGTTTTTGAGTTGAATGCGAAATGAGGAAAGAAAACCTTATTGAAACTGCGATCGAAATTGATATTTCTACTGAAACAGAAGGGGTTATTATGATCGATAAGAAATCAGCAAAAAAATGAATGTGGTTCGTTGTGACTTTCTTTTGAATTCTCTGTCGAATTCTTCAGTTTCTTAATGTGATTATTGTATTGTTAGGTATCTATGTCGGCTAAAAGAAATGGAAAGTTCAAGGAACCTGAACAAAGTGTCTCTAGAAGAAATCAAGGGGGAGATTACAAATCTGTGTCACTGAAGCCAGAATAGATGACGATCAGAATAACTGTCACATTCTTTGTACACTGAAATTCAAATGCTATTCATTTTTGTATTTGAGGTTAGCGTATGCTGGGGAATATTTATAGAACGGTGTGAAATTGCATATATTGTATTTAAAAATTTTTTTCTGAAATTTAGATGCCACTAAATAGCTGTTGTACTTGCAGAAGCTACGAATGATGAGTGCGTCTCTCTTTTAGCTACAAATGAAGCTTCAAAGCCTTATCGGTACGTTATTAGAACTAGGGCAAATCATTTCCAATTTTTTATAAACGTATAAACTTCAGACTCGCGCTATTTTTCTGTAACGAAATATTGCCTGTGGATTTACAGAAGCAACAGTCTCTCAGTCTATTCACTGGAAAAACCAGTGTAGCAATAAAGACAACGTAATACTGGTAACATGGATTATGGGTCACAAAAGACACGTAAGAAATTCTGGAAGCAAACCGTCTGAAGCAGCAGTTTCAAGTAGAGGAGAAGAGTAATTCTGTTTATAATACTTTCTGAACACATGTTTTTACAATATGGAATCGCAGTGGCTACGTTATAACAAGGAGCTTTGTTCTTCATCCTTTCAATTGATACTTTGTTTATGTAAGATCGGCATAGTTCATAAGATTTTACTATAATCATAGCCTTATGAAGCGTGAAGTATGATCTCAAATTTACTTATTTTTAGCAGACATTTTTTAACACTGTTGCGAGGATCAGAATTATATATTAATGATTTTTTAAATGTATATATATTTTTACTTTTTTTGTTGAATGGTTTATTCGGTTTATATAGTGAAAAAAAAGTAGATATCCTTGCTTTATCTGCCTTATTCTAATGATTTATCGGAAACATAATGGTTTAATAGTTGGAGCTTACGTTAATTTGAGACGGAGGTTTAAGTGCAAATAAGGACATGTTTTCAGTCAGTAATTAGGCATTAATTGTATGAACTTTTCGCATATTCTGGAGTATAATTAACTCGAATACTACACATTTGCATATTTGGTGTTTTAAACGAATAGATGTATAAGTTCATGGTTACAGCTCTTATTGAAATAGTTATTGTTTTTGTTGAGGTGGATCGTTGAGCGAGCAAAAATTGAATCTGATTTTTTTTAATGATTTTGTGTCTTTTTCTTTTCTTTTTTTGCTGTTAGAGGTTTCTATTCAACATTTTCATAAAAGTATCATTTACTGTCTGTTCTTTATAAAGAGGAGATGCGATATTGTTTTGAACGTTAGTGCATATTCGATACTTAAGCATTTTGTTTTTAATATGATCGTTGAGTAAGAAGGTTCACTTTCGTGGTGTATATAGTGTGCGAACAGAAATGAAAGTCGTACATTTTTGTACTTTAATATTATTTTGTGTTGTTAATAAAGAAGTGTATATAAATCCGAGAAACTAATTTTGTTCAGATGCGATTGGATCATACATCAAATTGCGATATCGTTTTCATTCCCAGTATAAGCTTTGCGACTAACTAACTGTTACTTTGTCCCTCTACCTTATAATACAGGAGGCAAAATATTCCAAATCTCTGTGTAGTGAATCATCTTGCGGAGTCGACAAAGCGGTTGTGAATGTTTGGTGTGGAGTTGCGATTTCTTATATATGAACTAATTGAATGGGATAATTTATCATTTTTTAAGGTAATGATGGGTTGTTGCGATTGAGAACCTAAAGTGAAGGTGTTGGAATGTGTTTCGGTTTGTTTTAATTTTGATAATTCATTTCTGGAGAAACATTCATACCTGTTTGCATTTTGTCAGATTGTGTGCATAATATGTAGATTAGTATTTCCAACTGTCGCCTGTTCCACGCTGCCGAATTTAAATCATTTTTATTTTATAAATTGTGTGCTTTAGATACTAAACCAGAAATCCATCTTTTCTTGCCAAGTATTAGTGCTGTTTTTCCCTCATTTACTATTTGTGTAAAATTGGTCAAACAAAGCACTGCATCCACAGATTAGCACTGCTTACAAATGTTAAAAGGCGCGGCAGCAAATCGTAACTGTCTTTAAGGGGTGAGTTTGATTTGTGGACCTGCACGATATGACCGAACGTTCTTAATTCATTTTAAAAGAGCGGTTATTTGTTTACTGGTTTAGTTCTGTGTGTCTATCAAAGCAACGATTACCAACAGTGTATTTGGTTACATTTCACATTCATAATCATGTTTAGACTGTTTTGCTTTTTATTTTTCGGTTTTTGTGAACTCGAATGGTTGGTGTATTATGCGCTTGCGCGACCTGTACCATCCTAGTGAGTGCTGTTCATAGTTCGGAATACTTGCTCTCGTTCTTTTACACCGTTAATTTTATCTGAGTTGATGTATCGTGAGGATGATGTGCAGTGCATTGATTTCTTGGCTTGCATGAACTGTTTTCTTTGTTAGGTCATTTTTGAGGATTTTTTTTACAGTTATGTTTACCAGGTTGATTTTTTCTTTATATCACGAGAGATTGTATGTTGTCGTGAATCTTTTGCTATTTACGTATTTCCCTTTGATTGCATGAGGATTTGATAACATGTCAAGCCTCCAAATGCGCTACTTTGTTCAAACCTGATTTACTTTTACTGGTCATGCTGAATATCACGGATTATGACAGATTATCTAGCCGAATAAGTTGTGAGGCAAGATTAATGCTCCATTATTAATTTCTTGGGAGTTTCCGTTTTCTTAGCTTCCATTTTCGCCACTTTCAATATCCGTGAAGAGTTGCAACTGCTACTGGAAAATTCATTTGACTTCTGTATTTCTGTGGTTTCAGTTATAGCAGAACAGGGAATGGCAACAGAATGCAGGGTAAAACTCACCAGAAGTGCGAACTGCAGTATATGTGTGAGAGTTTCAGTAATAAAGAAGCGTGCGGAAAGTGATGCAGAATCAGATGGCTGTTGAAAAGAGTGGGAGGCAGAAAGCCTTGTGCGAATTTCTCTTCCAGTGAGAAGTCTGGATACATTTTGAATAGTGCATTAGTCGTTTTGCAGTTTGTTTATCGATATCGAGAATGTTTCTGGAGTGTGCTAAGGTTTTCACGTCACTTGACAATTTCCCTGTGGTGGTTGATTCTAGTCGCAGTGGCTACTAGTTTTTTGTACTTGAACATTGAAAGACGGA
This sequence comes from Madathamugadia hiepei, assembly GCA_013365335.1. NCBI lineage: Eukaryota > Metazoa > Nematoda > Chromadorea > Rhabditida > Onchocercidae > Madathamugadia > Madathamugadia hiepei. The sequence continues at coordinate 10,641 of JABVXS010001145.1, read as the reverse complement.
GTTGGTTAGGCATAGTCGTGGTGTTGTTGACAGCATAAATCAGACATACACTGCTCAATGTCATTATCATAGGCAGAATTTGATTAATGGAGAGAATATATTCACTTGACGAAATCACAGATAATTGACGGATTTTAAAATAAATGTTTATATATGTGCTTATTACATCATTTTGTGAGCCTCATACCATTTTGTATTCCACCTTAAAGGCTACCACTAAGAAAATATGACCAGTTACAGTTTTGTTAGAATAGGGCAATAAATTTAGAGGGAGTCGTTTGTAATTACTTGGGCACTTGAAAATCGTTGGGTCTAGTTTGCTTAACATAGTTATTTCTGTATTATGGTTAAAGTTTGAGTATAACGAGCCTTCCCTCATTTTGCATAAAAACTTTTGTTGAGTAGTTGGATTTTTTGATATTTAATTTTGTGTTGTTGGTTATATGATACATTTGTTGCAGATTAGTGATCCTTGCTGGACTTCCTGGTTTGATCGGCATTTGTTTACTAACAGTCCTGAATTGCGAGCTTTGCCTGCAGTTTTGCGGGTTCTTCTTTTATAAAGATAAGATTGATTGCCCTCTGTGTTGCAGCATGGGTCGGTTTCCGTTACCTACAGAAAAACAGCGTCACCAGATTGTCCAGCATCGTAAAAATTACGAAATGAATCTCTCTGCTAGTCTTCGTGTCCAAACGACTGCTCAACGAGGAATGAGTGCACCTCCGAAAATTTGTAAGTTTTTGCTTCCTCGGATTTTTCTTGACATTATCTGACAAAGTATGTTTATAAAGATGCATTCCAAGGAACTGATTTTCGTGCGTGTGCGTAATGGTACATTTGTAATTACAGTTATTTCTACTTAATCAAGAATATTACTAAATTTAGTCATAATATTTCACTATCAAGAAAAATTTTTTTCTCGAATAACGTATGTTTAAATTTATAAATTATTATCACGTGACGTGTGTTTTACACTTTTATATTTATTTTCCTTTAATTCGGTTTTTGTTTCTGAGCAGAAAGCTGATTTAAATATGAAAATTTAATACTTTTTATTATTGTTATCTTTTTGTGGCATCTCGAATTGTATCTGAGATCCTGTTTTCTCGGTTATCATTAATGCTGTTCGTGTTTCCACATCTTCTGTTGCTATTTTAAAGCTGTTTTATAATCTCTCCACTACGCTTGAAATTTGTACATAAAGTATTGGATTCAGTGGTAGCTGTGCACCTGGTGGCTGTTTATGTTATTGTTAGTTATTATTTTCAGCAGAAGCTGCTTCTGCAGAAACCGCAAACATACCGCAGGTAATTGAAGTTGAAGTTCTGCGCTCATCTCAGGGTGTTTTGGTGGTGCAGTACAACCAAGAAAGTACGCATACGAAGTACATGGGTATTCTTCTTGCTGAAAACGGGTGAGCCTGTTATGTTTTTTAAAAAGTAAATTCCCGTTCATCAGAATTGCAGCGTTTGTACTTCATTCTTTTGACCTTTTTGCACATGAGAATGCTGTGTTTTACTGTCTGGCTGCTTACAAAGCTTCATACTTTTTGTTAAACTATCCTTTTGCAAACTTTAAAATTATCGGGCTTTCATGGAGTTTCTCTTTTTACATTCTTTCATATATGGTATACGATGTTTTATGTGTTGTATTGATCTGGTTATGTGTGATAAATGCAAAATATTTTGAGGCCAATTATTCACCAGCGCAATTATTTTATAAGGAAGTTTTCGTGCATTAAATGTGTATCTAAGAAGGCGGGACCTCCATGATGAGGCTTGGCCATTGCACTTATCGGTCTGGCTGACCCGTGTGACCATCCCGAGTTGGGGTCAGCCAACAGTTTTCACTGATTAGCAATTGCAGTGCAAATGGGACACCGGGTATCATCAGTGAAGATATGTCAAGATTTCGGGAAACAGTTAAAGCTTACGTAGATGCACCTATCATTGATCAGTGGACGTCTATAATTGGTGAGCGTTTTACTACTACTGGTTTGCAATTGCGCGCTCGGAGCTACATGCGTAAAAACGGCCGCATGGTTTGTGCCGGTTGCATGGAAGCGATTCCAGATAATGAAATGGTTAGTTCTATGTTCAAATTCATTTTGATTATCCATTAATTACATTATAGGTACATGGTGTAAGCTCAACATTATACTGTGGTTTGGATCATAGAACTCTGTATAATTTCATAAAATTTTATTTCGAGCATTCTTAAAAGTACTATTATAACCTATGCGGAATTTCAGCTGCTTGCTATGCAATTAGTTGGCTAGTCTGATCTGTTATAATTTTTCTTTCTTCATAAACACACTTCTGTGATTAATTTTTTGAGATAACACGCAAACACTTCGTTAATGCCAATCAGCGAAAGCTGCAATCAGTACCCAAAGAGTCGAAACGTATAGTGGCGCAGTTGCTGTCTTCAAGAAAACCGGTCTGTTTTCATGATGCATGTTATAACTTCGGTAACTGAGTTGCAGTAAATGATAAGTACAGTAAAATTTCACTTCGGCGTCTTAGAGTTCTTTGAGTAGTGGATACTGTACTGGTGAAGGCTAATTTTGTTATGGTTATTCATGAATAACTGTACGATAGCTGACTGTAGTTTTTATTATTTTATTTTTTTAATGGAAATATTTTGGGATGATCGGAGTTTTTCGTAAAATACTTTGAGGAGGAAAAACGCTAAAACATGATATATGCTTTCGTGATTTCTGCAAGATTTTTTTTGCGCGTTCTTTGCATCCGGTTTGGTACAATCTAACATGCGTGTTTCGTCCTGTCCTTTTATGATGGTTTGTATCACATAAATAGTTGTGATGTTTCACTGGACATTTTCTTAATAGCATGTATTTTTCGTTTGAAGTTCTCTATAAAATCCGAAAACTCCAACAGATTTCTGCGTATCTGTCGTTTACATTTGTGATTCTATAGGTCATTGCCAGCTCTAGTTACACTGCTGCACATAAAATAAATTGTTTACTACTTTGCATTCCATATTTTGAGCAGCCTTTCGGTATCACATCACGAAAGTTTCACAACGAACAAATAGTGGGTAATATCTTCTTTGGTCAAAAAAAGAAACAGTAACGGTGCATGTTTCACAAAGCAAAAAGGTGTTAGTCATTTAGATTCGTGAGAAATATACGCTATTAATCATTTTTTTGAAATTTTCAGTGTTCAACATCTTTCGCTCAGGTCGAGGTAGATAGAGCAATGTAAAGCTCTAGTTGACTCGGGGATTTCTTAATAAATATTTTTTTCCTTTCCTTTTTTTAATGGTTATTGGTTGACAGACTATCGTTACAGATAGTTGTTGATGAGTTTGGATATGAATTACTGGACGAACATTTAAGCGGTGAAACAGCAGATTATCCCTCAGATGTCTCCGTGAGTTCAGCATCATTGCGGAGAAGGAATAAGAGGAAAGCATATGTTCCACGTGGTGCCTGTAGCGTCTTAGTTCCTGCGGGAGTGGATTTATTCGAACCGGAATATGACCCTCTTCCCGGACCTTCAAGTGGTATTTCATTCTTACACCCATAATTTCAAATAGAAGGATTGTTAATATGTGAGAAATCTTTAGACTTCAAACTGTCAAGTTTGAATTATGATGAATTACGGGTACCATGCTAAGTTAATTGCTCCAAATTCGTCTCTGATTAATTAATGGTAACTTATTTACAGGTTCATCGAGAGAATTGTGCGACGTTGAACTTTCACATAAACATGCTAAGGTATTGTTGCTTATTAAATACTGTTTCAAACGCAAAAGACAAATATTAGGAAGTACAGATTTAACGTAACAAGGTTCTAAGTAACTATTTAGTATTACTTGTCACTTTATAACGTTCTCGTATTCATCGTATTTGTTCATTTTTTAGTTTTATCTGCTTAGACGTCCATAATTCTTGTTGTAAAAGAATACTTAAAAACAAAAACTTGGGATTTACTGAATAATAAGGGGCTCGAATTTTCTAGTGATGGACTTGTCTGTTTTATGCAGTATGCAGGACTTGCACAAACAAGTACAGTATTTATCTTAGTAAATGTGTGCATTTACCTCGACTTAAAGATGCGAATATACAAGGTTTTGTTAGGTCAACGCTCCATGTTTTCCTACGTACGTGTAGTGAATCTAGATCATTTTGTCCGTTCTCAAAATACATAGAAACGATAGATGTTCATAAGCTCTGTTAATTGCCAGTGCAAGGTAACAGAGGCTATAGACTGTTGAAATTGCATGTGACATTCACAGTGGATAGCAAAACCATTGTTGTCCAAGGGGTAGTTATGCTGGTGTCTTCACTTATTTATAAATTGTTTTTGTGAAGTTTACTGCAATTTAATCAATATTAAAAAAGATATTTATGCGGAGATAGCCAAAACTGTCTTCTGTTAATATTATCATTTTGAAGAATAGAGTTCTGAGGTTATGAAGATATTTACGTAGTAAAATATGGGCAATGAGGAGTTGGTAGTATTTTCGAACTGATCGTGGTGTTTTCGAACGAATTTTCTATTAAATGTACCTCTCTGAATTGGCAGTTGATGCTGCAAATGTTTGATGCCAGTACAACATTTCTTTGTGACGATGGTTTAGGATATTTTTCCAGTATTTTTTCACTACTGTTTGAGAGCCGCTTGCTGCCGACCTCGGTAACGACCAAAAATCGTCGCGCTAGTTCGGACCTAATAAGGATTAATGCATGCAGCAAAACAATGAATTCGCTTTCGAACAGCAATCCTGAACCAGCTAAAAATGAAGATGTCCGAAATGCTAGTAGTGGCCTCACTCGTCGATTCAAAAGCGACAAAATTCGAAGGGCTTTTTCATCGGAGTATTCGATAAGGAAACCTGTCAGCGATTCGTTACACATGACATTCGTTCGGCAGTCCAATGAACACGATATGTGTTCGCAAACGGGGTATATTTTTTATGTGTTTACCACGTTTCTAATGATCTTCTGAGATTCTGCTTAGCTCTGCTGTACAGATGTGGATTTTCAGGTGATTAAGATGTGCAGAATAATGGGTGGTATCTATTATCTCAAATTGTAGTTTAAGTGATTTGATGGGAATTATTCGTATATGATCCTTCGATTTTGTTGTTTTTTGATCTGCCTAACACATTCTGTTTTAAACACCGTTTTGTCCATGACTTTCGTTTCAGATATCGTTCGCGTCCACCAAGCGTAGATTATCTCCGTCAACAACCGCTTGCTATGTCATCTGTTGATCGTTCACTTGTTCATTGTACTGCTAATCCTGCTGTCCATTCTCTTCATTCCTCAGAAATGAAGAGAACAGGACTTGATGTATTAGAGAAAGTTCGTCTTGTTTCAAGTGGTGCTGAAATTGGGAATAATGTAGTGGAACGCAGTCATCCATGTCGACCTCCAATTAAAATTGTGCTGAAACCAGTCAAAAAGTGTGAAATGAATCCACTTTTTCGAGCGAAATGTGAAGTACAAGATTCTTCGCCCATAAACAGATCCGACGGTGCTACGCGGACTCCAGTACATTCTTTGCCTGATCTTCATTCGTCAACTGAAAAAAGTGTATTTAAAATTCGTTCATCGGTCCCACAGAGACGTTCAGATACTGCATGTCCACCGATGATTAAAGCTACATCAACAGAAATCATTACTGTGAGTTTCATTATGAGTAAAACAGTGACGTTATGATTAAGGTTTTTCACTAAAAGTAAAAATGAAAAATTTTTATCGTTTTGCAGCGTGTTGATCGTGGAAATGATAGAAATGAATCTCATAATGTCAAAAATTGCATTTCGTCAACAGAAAACTCGTATATTACGCCTGGAAAGCGAGCAGGGATTCAAGAGATGTGTGCAGCAGCAACTGCACCGACAGAGAATAACGGCTTTGCCATTGGTGACATTGTGTGGGCTAGAAATGGGATGTTTCCGTATTGGCCAGGTCGAATTCATGAATTTGTGAAGGAAAATAAAAAGGGTGGAGCATCCATTGTGTGGTATGGTGATAATACGTATACTCCTTTCATCGAATTCTCGCGAATCGAAAGATTTGTTGAATCTTACGACACAAGGTTTGTGGAAAAATATCTTCAGTACTAAATTTGAAAATCCGGTGTCATTTTGGACAAGAACAAGATTCTGTGATTCATTCTTTCAATTTACTGTTAGAAGGTTTTGCTTGTTAATATACCTCAGGAATTGCATTCATATCCCGATGTTCAGGTTCAATCCCATGCGTCCAGATCTCAAATACCACAAAGCTGTCGCGAGTGCTATCATCTCTTGCCTTCCTAAAAGAGGCTATTTCGAAAAAAAATTGTCTTTGCAAGTTCACGAAATACTTGTAAAGGAGAAAATTGGCCTTGGCGAGGTTAACATTATCTCAAAGTGTAAGAAAAGAACGTCGAGTGGCTCATCGAGCAGGCGAAGGTTGGCATCAATTTTTTTTCCATGCAGCAGTTAAGATTTGCTTTGTCTTTTAAGGATGATTTTCGTCTTTTAATGTGTCATTTCAGGAAGATCGTTGCTTCGAAAATAGGAATTCAAGAGAGTGAAAAAACGGAAATGTTAAGAGCTGTGATTCCAGCAGCGAAAGCAAATGGTGATCAGCCGTTAGAGGTTGATCCTCCTTCATCGAGCATTTCTACTTACAATTCTGATGAGCTAATTACATTAGAAACCGCGAACAAAACCGCTAGCATACCGGAATCGGATTCTTTTGAGCATAAGAGACCTGTAAGTGGCGGTGACTCACCACCGTTAGTTATTGCATATGATTCTGACGATCTTTAATACTTCTTTTTTAATAGCTGAAGTAATTCAGCCATGTTGACATGTCAGAAGGAAGAAAAATTCTGGTCTTTACTTTCAGATAAATTGGTAGTAACTATTGCCATGAGGTTTCAGTGATGAAGACCAATGTTGATTCTAACATCCAAATATCTCTACTGTCCGTCTTTGTGGTTAGACTTGTTACCGAATTTCCAAAAAATGGTCTCTTTCGACTGATTTTGGTTTGATTCTTTTACACCATAGATTTGAATTGTTATTATCGGCTTGTTCCTATACCATGCATCATGTTTACCATTGCTTAGTGTATGCACCGTTCATCTTGGTCAGCCTAATTGGCTAGAAACAAAATTTGCTTACAAGAAATAATGCAGAAAGGGTGAAGAAAGGTGCGGCGTTCTCAGTTTGCTGTTGTTGCAGTCTATATATCATTAAATATTTGGTTGTTAATTAGGTTAAAAAGCTTGCAGTGCCTCCAATTTATTGGATACTTGTTAAAAATGAAAACTGTTTTGGGAAAAATAAACTTAAGTACTTGTGGTCCGTAGCATCATATTGAAACCTGGAACAGTACGTTTTGTTCATTCTTTCGAACGGTAGGTAGTAAAGGTTGATATCATTTGTTGTTGCATCAAATTCTTGTCATTTTCACATACGCTGGTGCTTTCCGTAACGTATTTTGAAATAAGCTCATGACTTTGTTTGTCGTGCGGCTCGGTGTACATGAGTTCACGTCTTATTGAGCTTATTTTGTCTGTTGATTTCCGTATTTTAATTGTTCTTTATTCAGAGAATCTTCATCGAAGCTTGGTGTGTTTTAATATTTCTCATTAATGCGAGTTCTTTTCATGGAAATAAAACTTTTGCTTTTTGAATTGGCAATTTTTTAATGGTTCAATTTCAGAAGAGTTTCTTTGAAAGTATTTTTTTTTTGTCGCTCCGCAGAATGACCAAAAAAAGTCAAAAGGAAACCAAATAAAAAAAGACCGCAAAACCGCTTAGAAATTTTTCCTGTACTTAGCCCTTCGTATGGGAGGTTTCCTCAGTTAGATTTTTCTAAGCTGTTCAAGTCGATATCGCTTTCTCAGCTAGCTATAAAAGAGTGATCTGCGCTGAAATATGCTAACTGTAAGCTTATTTTCTAGGCAGCTCCGGACAATTAAAGCCCCTCCCCCCAAAGGAATTTTCCAGCTTCGGATGAAAACTGGCTTAATTCGATAAGATGTTTTCATTCCAACTACATCTATGGATTTGTGAAGATGTGTCCGGCCATCAGTCGCATGAAAATATTATGCATGCTGATTTTGTTAAAACTGATGGGGAACCGAATTACTAAGCTTGATTTACTGGCTTGTTTCGTCCTCCAAGTTGTCTGTTTTATTTGCGGCATTAGCGGTCGCTCCCCTCTCCAAATTGGTGATCGCTGTCTTTAGTGCTATTGTATATCCTCATGGTTTTTCTCCTGGTATGCTTACAGCTATATTACATCAGTTAGGAACTTGACATTACATATATTTTTCTCTTTGTGAAATAATTTTAGAAGATCGCTTGTAACCCATTGGATGAACTATCCAGTTCTATATCAAACATGTCGTGAACAGGTTTCTTACATATGCCTTGTGGTTACTTGCTTTTACTAGCCTCTATATTCCGCATGTAAAAACTCGTTCTTTCTGTTAAATTGGGATTGGCATTCATGCTTATGAATTGCAAGAGATCTGCTGTAGAAAATTCTGCAAAAGATGTGCATAAAGTCTTAAGCGATTGGTAAATTCAGTAGGCGAAAGCCTATATCAATGAAAGGATGTAGATTACAAGTTGGACGGATTGAAAACGAGGTGAGATGCATTCATTATGCGGCAATATCGTGGTTGGGTTTCGTGAACAACGTTTGCACAATTTCACACACTTTCAACACAGAGAATCTCTTCTACGGAGGTGCAACATCATGAATTGTGTTTCTCCAAAAATCAGAAGTGTTAATGTCTTTTATACCTTGTTCTTAGAATCCTTGGTAAATAGTGTTTGTCGACTCTTGGTATAGGATAGGTAAATTTGTCGGAATTCTTTACATATGAACAGTTTGTCGGAACGTTTTATATATACAGAAGTTTATGTGCTCGAATAAAATTGTTGATTCGGTCTAAGCTCAACAATTCATCAAGTATTTCGTTTGATGCGCTCCACTGAACAATAAACGACAACTTCAAAGGAAAACCGTCTATCAAAGAAAATTCCAGTGCTCACTTCTACATTTGCAGCAATATCCTGCTGTACTGTTATTTAAACTGGAAGTCATAAGGTGTGCTCACAAATCTTTTCCGGATTCAATTGCTGAAGGTATGAATCAATCGCCAAACCGACAAACAAACCCAGATTTTCGCTCCAAATGGAGCTGTCCATATCGTGTGAAACGTAGACTGAATGTTGACACGAATTTGAAATTTGGGTAATTAAACCTTTACTACCATTAATATAACAGCAAGAAAATGCGAAACGGCGCAAGCCCACAAAATTCTAAAAGAAGAACCGTAACCCCCTGATGGAGACCGTAGAAACGAAGAAATATGGCAATATCATAAATGTACGGGGTAGGGTTCATATAGTCGACTACTGGGAAGCAGACTATGTAGAACCTGACTATGGTATGCGTCAAATCAAAAAAATTTGGAAACTGTTTTTGTGGCATCTTGTTTGCACTGGAAGTCTCAATTATTTCCACTACCACAGTGTTGTTTTCCAATATTGTTCTTAAACCTTATCAGACTGGCAAAGCATTACACTTTTCAATCCCTGTTCATCTCGTGAACTAAAAGTTTATTGTGAAGCTTAATTCTCGCTGTTACAAAACAAACCTTTGATTGAGCTGAATAAGTAAAGAAGAGTCTATGCTTGTCGTCTAAGGTTATGATGGCTCTAAAAATTTTTATGTCATAAATGAGTTATCTGATAATGGTGGTGAAAATGCTAGTCACTGATTTCCAGCGTGCAATAGCTGAAATAAAAACTGAGTTTGTTCTGTTTGATATTCTGCGGACATTTTGCCATCGATGATGATTGGTTGTTTAGTTGTATGATGCATGGCAACTGAGCTGCAACACAACAGTCAGCTGGAGAAATGCAGTAAATTGCTGTTTGAACTAAAGTAGTTTGTCCTCTAAAATTTTTAGTCTCAATCTTAGCATTAGTGCAAGGAAATTCAGGCGTTCTCGAATAGTAAACAGTAGTGCTGAGAGAGATGTGAACGACAACCAAATCTTACTATTTTCACGCCTAAATCTTCCTCGGCACCTGCAATCCTTACTTCCTTGATAAAGGAACCTGTATTGCTAAGTGTGAATGGAATCAATTTGATGCAATGAAAGAGAAAATGTTACTGCAAATCATCTGCTTCATTTTTTCCAACACATGATCAATTCGAAATGCCAAAGTTGGTAAGTTACACTGACTGATTTTGAACTCTCTACGTTGGGGTGCAAAGTTTTCTTGACGTCTTATCCAATATTTAATTTAAGATCAGTGACTGTCACGAAAAGTAATCATTTCTTGGGTTTGTTGTTTGTTGAGTTGCTTCTGTTGCACTGTGCTTGAATTGGTCCTCGGTTCGATTTCAGTATTTCCTTCCGCGACCAGGTTAATCACCCTTGTTTGTGGGTATCTGCCCAAGCTTTTGTTCTGTCGAGTCCACGTTTCCAAGTAGAATATATGTCAGTGTCAGTTATTGAACCGTGACACTGCAGTAGAGCAATTCACTCCAAACTTTCGGTATTGGACCGTTGCTGTTCGATAGGTTTCTTGGGACGTGGTAGAGTGAGTAGTCTGTGGTGAATTGTATAGAGAGATTGTAT
>JABVXS010001144.1:0-17949 GCA_013365335.1 Madathamugadia hiepei | reverse complement strand
CACAAGGACTGTCGTATTTTCCGCAACAAAAGTTTGTGGCGTCTTTTTGATGTAACCAGTGTATTCTGATAAGGTATAAAATAAAAAATGTATTTACAGGCGGTGAGTGCACTGTGTATAGCCGTGCTAGTTGATCGAGGACAGCTACAGTATTCCGATCGCATTTGCCAGTTTTGGCCAGAGTTTGGACAGAATGGTAAAGAAAATATTACTGTCGGTTGGGTCATGAATCACCGAGTAAGTTCATTGGTGTTCTTCTTAGCATTAGTTTGAAACCTCAGATAATTCAAGTTTTTTAAGGCGGGCTTAGCAGCTTTTGATGAACCTATTTCCAAGGAAGATGCATGTGATCATCAAAAGTTAGCTGAAATAATTGCGAGACAAAAACCGAACTGGATACCAGGTCAGGTTAAGCGGTGTTTCGATAATAACGAATTCACTTGAAAATCTGCAGTTAGTTTCATGTCCTATCTTCCGGGTGTTTGCATTTTATGACATTTTTCACCGGAGACACGTTGCCTTCAAAAGTTCAAAGGTGAAAATGACACCTGAGTGGGACCATTTTTTTAAAGATAGTCACATATGAATTGCTTGGTTATTGCAAACAGTCATTGATGAGCAAAAGTTTTAGTTAATTTTGTCTCCATACACCTATTGAAAATGATGTTGAGAACAATGTCAGTAATTCCTTACGTCCAGGTACCAAAACGGGATATCATGCAATAACATTTGGGTGGCTTGTTGATCAAATTATCAGGCATGTTGACTTCAAACATCGCAGTATTGGTACCTTTTTCAGACAAGAAATTGCCGAGAAATTTGGTAAATTTGTATTTTGCGAATCACGATCATTGCTATTGTTCATGTCATAATGAGATCTAGAAAATCCATATCTAAATCTTTATAAATAATTATTTTGTCTATGGTTACGCAATTCTCAACAGTGTTCCTGTTCCTTATTTATTTCCTATGTTTGTGATCAGACTTTTGAATGAAACTATTGCAAAAATTAGCAAATGGTAGTTTATTCGAAATTGGTAAATTCAAACGAAAATTTGAAACATTTTTTCATAAAAAATAAACTAATTTTCACCATTAACACTTTTCTTCTTCAGGCATCGATTTTCACTTTGGATTACCTGTAGAGGAACAATATACCGTATCTCGGTTAACAACAGCTTCATTTTCTTATAAATTGAAAGAGGTTTTGCACGATCCAAGGATTTTATACCTGCTGAGCATTTTAAATTTGAGAGCTCCCAATTCACTGGTACGAAAAATTCGGGAAACAAATACCTGGATGAAGCTGGATACGGTAATTTTCTTAGATTGATTTTTTTCTGAAAGCCAGAAAACTTACGAAGTTTGTCATATCAAATTTAATCAGTTGATGATTTTTTTGAGAATGTGAATACATTCAACGATCCGAATCTTCATCGTATGGAACAAGGAGCAGTCTTGGGTATAACGAAAGCCAAGGATTTAGCTAGATTATTTTCATTTTTCCTTCAAGGAAAAATTGTATCCAACAATTTGCTGGATCGTTTCAAGACTCCGGAAATATCAGATGGTTTGGACGAAGTGGTACTTGCTCCGTTAGCAAAAGGACATGGATTCATGTATGAACGTCATCCATTCAAACCTGTACGTATGTTATTTCAACTCTACGTCTTTTCTGACGCATAAATTCTCCCTCAATCATCCTGTCCAGTAATGAATATCCCAGTGAAAGCATATGATATTTATGATTTCGTTCATAGGGTCATTGGCTGGTTGGACATGCAGGTCTTGGCGGTAGCACGATAATGATGGATATGCAGGAAAATCTGGTGCTTGCATATGTGACTAATGGCTTGAAAACAGGTACTGGTGAACTTACAAGAACTTATCGACTGCTGAGGAATGCCGCTTTACGGGCAGTGGCAGCAAACACATAACTTCTCAGCAAAATTTAGGATCATATTTTCTTTCGACATCCATCGGTGAATGATGAGAAAATAATTGCATTGGAATATTTCCGACGTTTCTGGCGCCTCATATGGTCGGATACACCATAGACGTGTTTCTGGATACCCATGCAAGGTTATTCACACAGCTTCGAAATTCTCTATCCAACAAGAGATTTCAAGAATCATACCTATTTCCTGCCTTGACGTCTTTACTTCTCTACTTCACTCAAACTGGTCAAACTGCTTTTAAGTTCTCTTTTTGCTTTGAAATTAATGTGTATCATGTGTGATATGGAGTGACGGCATAGTAGATAGTTCATTACATCATTATTTTCACATTGCATTGCCCCAGAAGTTTCGCGACAGATCAATAATCATGTCGCATTGGTATAGTTTGACAAATCAATGAAATCAACATCATCGTAGTATTTTTGGCGTAACGCATATTCAATCACCAGTAAATGCAACAATAAATACTGCTCGGGATTCATAACCGCTTTATCACGCTGTGTTCTGACACGAAGTACCGTATCTCGAACGTCTACCAATACATTCCCTTGAGGCAACTTCTCGGTATAATCCATTTTACGACAACAAATATCCAGCACAGCCAATGTGCCGCTCCTACTCGCACCCGTCGAGCAATGCACAACGATTGGTGAACTGGAGCTGCGTATGTATTATGGTTTTAGCAAAGGTTATGTCCCGCTCCTTCTCGAAAAAATTGTAATATCGGGTCAAAAATTGCTATATGGAGTGAGATCTTTAGATCTATTCGATAAGTGGTAAAAATATAAGATCATAAAAAATTTCAATTTTTTAAAACTGAAAACGTACCGTCCATCTTTAAGCCAGCCACTTTTTTCCGCTTCTTCAATGAGCAACTTTCGATTGTTATTTATATCAGACACCAAATAAAGCATTTCACTTGGTCTTTCTGGAGACCCTTTATCATGCCATGTAAAAAAGCATATATGAAGAATTTTTCGCTCTTGGCCATCTTTTTTTTTCAGCTGAAATTTGATATGAATCCATTAGAGCACCAAAACAGGCTTAAAAAGGGCAAATTACAAAGTTCAGCAATTTAAGCCTCTGTGATTTGTTTGAGTTTGATACATACTAACGTCCAATTGGATAATTGCTTTCAATCGACTCAGAGTCATTAAGTAGCTTGCAGTATAAAATCTTACTGTTAACAATCAAGAACTTATGAATAGACAACCTTTAATACTGTTGCTTCGTAAGCGTTCCGAACTAATTGTGATCCACAAAATTTGATGGAGTAAGGTCCGAATACAGCAGTAGTTGATCGTTTGAGAGGAATATACAAAAATGTTTTTGCAGAACACAAACTGCTCATTGCAACAATTTCGACTACGTTTTCCTGATAAATCATCGCCCAGAATGACTCCACAGTGTTTTCCATTGGCGACTGCGTCAAAATGAATTTCTTCTCCTCCCGAAATCCGTCTACATAATTGGCATTGATGTAGTCATGCGTGCCTGATGCATGCCTGCAGAAGAGGAATCGAACACACAGAAATTGTCTCGTTTTTCAAAATCTCTGCACTGCAAAAGTTAATGTTCAGACGTTACTGGGAGAGCAAAAACAAGGGGAATAGCCGACACAGATATGGAAATTGAAAATCAGTTTTATCAATGAAAAAATGCACTAACGGAACGATCACTCTAGTCTGATCAAGACATCGAATGTCCTTGTATCGATTTAACGACTGGTGTTGCTCGCAAACGATCCATGAATCCTTGGCATCCTTTGAGATAACAGTGGCATATTCAAAGAATAAACCATAAACGGTCATGGAGCATACGCGGCGTGTGAAGCTACTGAGGGTTTCTGATTCTCCAGCATCGTGTAAATATTCACCTGGACTCAACACATACCTTAAAACGAATTAATGCACTATTTCCGGACAGCATTTGCATAACATATTTTCTGGCAAAAATGCCGAAAAGGAAATTTCAATCACATGTTGATAAGAGGAATGATTATTAGTGCCAGAAACACACAAAGTTACGACAAGCACACAAAGTTATAGTTGACTCTCAGACTAATTCAGCGTTCTTTGATCGGTTGAGTCAGATATTACGTCGTATATCAGTCTGCAGTTTTACGAATAGCGATTACAGCCCTGTCAAAACTCAAGTTATTTGAAGACCCTGTAGACTGTCTCTGGTATTGTCTTACCCCAACTGCAGGATCGCTTTCAATTTTGTTAAAATGTCTTCTCTAGAATAATATCGTCCTTTAAGAAGCCCAGCTGCGGCTTCTCTGTGAGTTCCAGTTGGGTTAGTTTTCCCAGAACACACACTGCCCAATCAAAGATCTCTATCTTCAAGACATTTAATTTTCTGAAGTTGGAAGTTCCAACGAAATATTTAGAAAACTGATTCAACAACGGAGCCGATCAATGTCAATTAAACAAGCCTTGAAGGAACAGCTGGCACAGGTGCGGAGAAAGAGGTTGATGTTCGGGAGGTACTAGTGAATTCTGAACTCTCCGACTGCAAACCTTTGGAATTGCCCATTCACGATCTGATAAAGGAAACTAAGCAGCTACTACGTACAATCTCAGCTCCTTAGACCAACTTATTTACACCAAACAAAATGAACTAAATGAATGAATCCACAGATCCCCGACATCTTTATATTTTTCAGATTATGCATTTAAATTACTTTGGTTTAAATATCAGCTACTCTCTGTGACTGCTTTGTAGTTCAGCTATCCCGATAAGTCATTCGCTATCTTAACTAGAGGCGCACTAACTTCATTCATGGCTATTAAACGAATATACCGATGAAACTTGATTCTCCTGGATGCAATCGGAATGCACTTGTGCTAACAGTGATTCGATGAAATGGTCATTCCTCAAACGCCGAAATAAGTCTTTGCATGGACAAATCTTACGGATCACTGATCACTTGACAGTAGCATTGCTATTTTTATTGATGTCGATTGAAATGAGTTTAAAACAAACAGTAAAATGCCCAGTAAGGTACCATGTAGTGAGCTCAAAATGAATGGAATTTTCTTGAAAACTTTTTTCTGGTAAACGAGAGCTGTGAAAGAGGTGAAACAGATGAAGAGAAGCATAGATCACAAGATATTAGAAGAAAATACACTTCAACTGGCAGAATCGACAGGCCCAGTCGACGAGTGAAATTGGCATGAGTATATTCATGTGCCATTTCTGCGCTCTGGTCGTTTCATGTCACAGTATCATTAATTGCGTTTGAGAAAAACTGTCATTATGTACGTCTACTGCAGCAATGAGTGTTGTACGCTACCAATACACCTCGGGAAATCACCCAAGATCTGTAGTAAAAACTGTGTAAGCACGAAAAAAGTTGCTCAATTAATCCTTCATCGGTTCAGGTTCTGTTAGCCAACGCAACTTCATGTTTGGCGGAGGACTTTACCGTAAATCTCTAATCTTTCTTCCTTATATCTTCCGACATTTTTTGTAGCTCAACGACGATGCTTGTATTGGGCACTTTCTGTATTGTGAACGTTCTTATTGGTCTCATTGAATCGAATGTAAGTTTTGGGCTGTTGAGGAAGACTGGACGGAAGTTGAAACCTAGTGGATACGGCAATCGACCACGTGGAGTTCCATTTGCACGTCGGTATTTTTACTACATCTCTTCCAATAGGCAACATGAAATGATGAGTGATAAGCTTACTGAAGTGGGAGGATAACAAACCAGTGCCACTGTATCAAATTTCGTGTAATTTGATTGAAAAAGATTCATTAAGGTGGACCGTTCTATGCAACCGGTGAAACATTTGTGTGTATAGACAACTCCAAGTCAATTCCTTTTTCTCAAATTAATGATGATTATTGCGATTGCTTTGATGGAAGCGATGAACCAGGTCAGAACACTGATGCTCATTATCCTCTACAGCTTACTGAGCAGTTGCAAGATTTTGATGCGAAAAATTTTACGGAATACTTTTATCCATAGATTTGTGTTTGGAAATAATATTTAGCTAACATTATTGCATTCCTTCGATGTCTGCAATAGCGTTTTTTCAGATTTTTATTCTCTTAATCTTTTGCTAAATCTATATTCGCCTTATTTTTTATGTAATGATAAAATCACCAAAAAAAAATGACAAAATTTACTCATGTTTTGGCTTTGACTCATTTTTTAAATAATGTACACTGTAGGAACAAAATGTAGGATTCTTAATTTGATCCATCTTTATTTAAATATTACCTACTAGTTTCTGATATCTTCGAATCTGGAAAAGACTTCATATCATTTTTTTTCAGGAACATCCGCCTGTCCCAATGCCAAGTTTCACTGTTTAAATCGCGGTTTCAAGGCTGAGGATTTGCCGTCAAATCGAGTTAATGATCAAATATGTGGTTAGTTCTTCTTTATTGAATTTGTGGTGATCGTAGTTAATCTCGTTTAATTTACTAAAATCAGTTGGATATGAACGCTTACGGTACGTGGGAACACATAACAAATGTTGCTGAGACTGCATATTTTATTATTTTTAAATTTCTTTTTGCAGCAGAATAATCTGTTTCTTACTTCCGGCTCCATGGCTTTTCATTTCTTTCTTTTTAGTTTTATTACAGCAAGAATTTTCTCTTACTTCGGTAAAGTATGATTTATTTCGAATGCAAACTTCAAAGTTTCTCTACTATATATCTTGGAGATTTTCCGAACCTTTATCGAAATTTTCCAGCAGTTTTATGACTGAGGTTACTTTTATCAGAAAAAAGTGCTCCGTCATTCCGAAAACAATTCAAGCTTGTTTTTATATCAACATAATCCTTTTGTTTAAAAAAAAAAAAACAACTTCTTTCCGAGCAAACTGGAAAAAAGTTGTGAAAAAAGGGTCGACACGAGGAAACTCGTTGAAAAATCGACCGAACAAGGAAGGAATCCTTTTGTTAGGTGATATATTTAGATTGTTGTGATGGAAGTGATGAATGGGACAGTGCAGTTAATTGTGCTGATATATGTAATGAATTAGGAGCAAAATATCGAGAAGAAATACGTCAAAAAATTGAATTAGCGAAGCAGGTAATGCAGTAATATTAATAGTGGTAGGTGTCAAGCTATAGCTCTCTTCTCTTTTCTGTTCATTTGGTCTCGTGAATTAGTTTTTCTTTTGCTCAGAAATCACTGATAATTAAACCTGATAATTCTTTCAATTCTTGTGTGGAATGGGATATTTTTGCCATGGTGGTTTTGCATTCAGTTACCGAGTATGAATCGGGAAATTTACAGGGTTTTGCAAAGCGCATGGAATTACTTGCAGCAGGCCAGCAGTTGAAAGCTGAAAAATTAGAAAAGTTAATGTCTTTGAAAAAAGAAATGGATGAAAACACAAAGCTGAGAACTGATGCTCAAATGAAAATGGATGAAAAGGCTAATCTGGCGGAAGAAGCAAAAAAAAAGCACGAAGAAGCTTGGGAGGGTGATTTAGTTTTTCGAATCTTTGAACAGCAGATTTACATGCTTTTCGACGTTGAACTGCAGTTCATTTTAAACATAGAAGTAAATCTTTGCTGTCATCACCCAGTTTCGTAAAAAGTGGAGGGTAAGGAATCATAATACTAAGAAATGGATCTATTCTGGAAGAATGGATACTGATACTTTGTGAACCAGTTACTCGAATTTCTAATGGTAGGAGCTGCAATAAAGTAGTAAAATTTAATTTTTAAATTATTTTCTTTTGCAGAAGAAAAAAAGAGACTCAAGAAAGAATACGCGGAAATATTGTTCATCGCATTTGACTCAAATAAAGATGGAAAGTAGGACATTCCATTTTCACTATATAAAAATAAAAACTCATGGAGCAGTTCCCCAAAGCGTATTTTTATGTTTGAACATCAACTTTTTTTCTAATAAATCATTGTTAGGGCGTCAGACTCTGTATATTTTAGAGTTACTTTGGAAGAATTGAAATCGGCGAAGGAGTTTGACACAAATGAAGATGGAAATGTTTCTGACGAAGAAGTCAAGGTTATCTTTTATTAATGTTAATCTCTCGGATCTGTTTTCTATACGCTCAAAACTGATAGCATGAGCGCAATATATCAAAGAACAGAAAATCTCAAGTTCTTCAAGCTTAGAAGGTTCTTTCTTAGGTTATTCATCGTTGTCTTAATTCATCAAATGAATTCATTTTCAGCATGTTTTACCTGATGGTTTGAAAGATTGCAACTTCGATGTTTTTCTGCAAAGTGTTCACGACAACATACATAATCTTTTTGAAAGGTCAAGCGAAATTGAAACTGAAATAGATGAAAATGAACGTCAGTTCACTTCACTTATACTAATAGAATCCAGCTCCTGTGCATTCTTATTGAGATTAAATAGTTGTTCGAAACCCGAGAAAAGTTGAAACAAATGGTGAAAATATTTAGAATAAGCTAGTTTTGAAAATATGAGAATCTTTGCCGGGAAACGGTAATAAACAAATAATGTCTAGAAAAAATACCGCTACATTATCACGTAAGTTCACTAAATCCTGTGACATGCACCGATTTAGGCATATAATAATGAGATGTTTATGCTTGATTTATTTATTTTTTTGAAACTAGATTTCCAGACAGTCTTATTTCAATAAACAAGAGAAATATAGGATTGCACTAATCGAAGGTTCACCGTCCAGTAAAGGTATTTGGTTTATAATAAATCCAGGATCGGAAGATGATATTGAAATCGATGAATCACAGGAAATCAAAGCAAATGAAAGTGAAAGCTTTGGCATAAAAATTCCTCGAATTCCAAATCTCGACTTAAATAAGCCAGCGTTCGATGAAGATACGCAAAAATTACTGAAAGGTTTCAAATTTCCTTAATTTTGGAAAAAAATAACTTTCAAAGGGGACTTATAAGTAGCAACATCTTATGGCTGTTTCAGAAGCGGATAATGCAAGAAAGGACTATGAAGCTATCGATAAACGCTATATAGATTTAGAATCGTCAATCAAGTAACAATTATCCCTTGAAAAATCAGTATCCATAATGTAATAAATCAAGATTGGGAAGGAACAGAGAGTTGAAGAGTGAGAAAAAAAATTGGGGCGAAAAGCAGGATTAGTGACCAGGTATGTGTTACGAACAAATGGAACTTTGTAACCTTTTCAGAGACTGTGAACAGTACAATAGTGATGATTTTGGAGCCGATATGGCCTGGGCTTCGTTAAAAGGGAAATGTTTTGAATTGGATGAAAGCGAATATATTTATAAACTGTGCTTATTCGACAAAGCTGTGCAGAAGAGTAAAAATAGTGCTATAGATACCGATTTAGGGTATGTTACAAAACTCAATACTCGATATTCCTGTAATTCGTGATTAATGTGTTTAATCTAATGGATTTTAAATTCCAACATTATCAGATTTTCCGTACACATAGTTTTAAATTTTTAAATTTTAACGGTATTTTTGCTCAAGCTTATTGCAGCAAATGGAGTGGTTGGATTGGAAGTGAACTGAACAAATATACAATACAAAGTTACCAGAAAGGCACACCGTGTTGGAATGGGCCGGACCGATCCACAAAGGTAATCACTGAATGCGGAGAGGAGACAAAGTTGATAGGAGCATCAGAACCAAGCAAATGCGAATATCTTCTCACTTTGCGTTCTCCTGCTGCTTGCCCAGATCCCGCAACTATCACTGATCAGCACGAAGAACTTTAGGTGTTTGATAACATGTTAAACATGATGTTAAATTATGAAGAGCTGTTTTTCATTATTGTTTTGTTGGACAAAGATACAGATTTATAAACAAGCCATGGAAATTCATTCACAATTCTGTGCTCATATAGTGCATTCTCAATGCAGAAATTCTAGATTCATGAAAATTAAATGGGATTTCATATACAAAATCGGAATCTGTAGATACATTTTTATCACATTCTCTCCAATGGTTGTATACCGAGTAAACGCATCCCACTATTCAGGATCTTCCGCGCGGTTGATAGCAAAAGAAGCCTAGGTACTGCCACATCGGGTGGTGCGTTTGATATTCGAAGGGCAGAGGAAGCGAAGCCCACGATGTTCGCTAACTGTAGTAAGTAAACGGTTAACCGACAGGGTTCCATTTCCTGATAGCTAGCATACAAAACATCAGGAAATGCTTTGAACTGTCTTAAAAGACGCCAGCTTGCTTCATTCGTTTCAAAATCTCCCTCTAATCCTTCCTTTAAACTCTGCTTCAAGTCATGATTCCGTTCCTCGATCGACAGTAGCCTGCTATGTTTCGTCTAAAATCGAAATTTGTAAATTTTAGTATTGCAGGGGAATAAATCTTCATTTTCCACCAAATCACTCACCACTGAACTAATGTACGTTTCCAACGTTTAACAACACGGCCCTTTATATAGTATAGAAAGAGTGCGTAAACCAATGGATCTCTGGCGGTACACATTGCAGAATTAAAAAAATTTTTTTTGAGCGCTTCAAAAAAACTTATATATAATAAAATATATATGTAAATTACCTGTAAAAGAAGTGCATTATTCTGATTCATTTGAAACGCCTTATCGAATGAGAAGGAGTAATCGGTGGAACGTGCCCTCCTGAGATCATCGACTATCATTGTTCCCAGTGATAAATTAGCTGCGACTTCTTAAAAATACATTTAATTTGAAGATCTTTTCTGAACATTCACAACACTTCAATGGATCATATCAATCTAACAAAAAATAACCACGCAACACTATTCGGTATTGCCACTAAAAACAAGGACGGTTAAAAATGAACTCACGCGGGATTTCATTCTGATCAATTTTCAATGTTTTAGATTGAGTGACGAAGGACTTTGCAAGCTCCAAACCATGATCCAGTATTTTATTCATCAACTCAACTTCTCCCAGCCTGAAAAATTTATGAAACAAGGAATCTAAGAAAATCTTACCAGCTGGTACAGCAAAAAACTGAAGTTGACAAGGGACATTTTGATTATGAATGGTTCATCGAAATAAGTGTAAAATTAATTGAAATATAAATCCGCTGCACCTAGTAGAAAGCCCTTTTACACGTCCAAATGAGACATGTTGTATTTTAGCACCGATGTCATGTCGTCCCATAGCATTCAAAAGATACTTCAAATTGATGAAGTGTTGTCGTTGTGCATGATCAACCACGTATAAATACTCATCCGCTGCATACAACTGTTCCCGTAACAAGACTGATGCTAAATCCCTGAACTTTTAAAATTGGAAATCAAAAATTATGCTACCACAATTTGCATCCACTCTGAATTATTACTAATTTCGACAGTCAACAAATTAGAAGTGGTTACCTGGATATATAAAGAGTAGTATTATTGGACCTTCTAATAATAAGAGGTCTATCTAGTTTGTTGCATTTGACCAAGATAGCACCATCACTGCTCTTTTCTGCTTGCCCTTCTCTTAACATCTGATCAATTAATTGATGAGCAGAAACAACAGTGTCAGACTCACAATACTCCACATCCATTGATAAGTTTATTCGTCTGTAACTTCTTTTTTCGCATTCAAAACTATGAGATCTACCACTCTAAATTTAATCACAGATCGTATTACGATTATAGTAAAGAGACTAATTACTAGCCAATATTTTATAAGTTTCTTGAATTTAAAATGCAAGATTTTGTAATGCATACTTTCTAATGGTAATATAGATGTAACTAAGAATGTGTTGCTGAAGGTGAAAGCCAGTCAAAAAAGTCGCAGCTCTCTTCATGCACTAAAGTATTTGTTAGGTTGATATACCTATAAAAATGATGCAACTGTTCATGCGATAGCTGCCGAGTACTTCGCCAGAATGACAAATACTTGCTGCTTCCAGCTGTTAACATACAGTTTTCCATACTAGCAAGAATATTGTGAGCTCCTTGTAGAAAGCTACTAGAGCGTTCGGCCAACTTATTCGCTTCAACATAACATTTAGCCAAAAGAGTGAACTTTTGAGCATTGTTCCACGTAAACCATTCCTAAAAAAGACCTTCTGATCGGTTTTCAAATGAACAATTGGACATACAAGAGAAAAATAAGCATGCCGCTGCAGATGGTTTCATCTCAGGCCAATGAGCAGCAATCAGCGCGAACTGCAATCCCCAATCACCGATGTAGTTGACTGATATAACCCTATTACCAGCAGCCCTATTTATTGCATCGATAAAACGTCCAATAACTGTCGATCTGCAAATTGAAATGGCAAAAATATTTTGGGAAAATTATTCTTTTCAAAATTTTGAACAACAATGATAGGAGGCGTAAAAAAGCCACAGCTTCTAATCACAATTAATGAATCGTCAATTAGATTCAGCTTACTGTTTGTTTCATCTGACATTACCTGTAGAGGTAAATAGCTCATTCATCCTTGTCCTCTACATTATTTAATTAGCTTGCCGTGCTAACAATATAAAGTATATTTTTAGCTCAAATTTCTACCAAGGTAACAAATTAGTTATAATTTTTTAAGATACTTCGCTATTCTCGTCTATTTTGCTGTTTTCGAGTTCCCCAAAAATTTGGACTGGCATTTTTCATTTTTCCAGCAGATATATACCTTGTTCAGTTAATTCAGAAATTAATTAGAAACTCAGTAATTATTCATGCTGTTTCTTAATTAACCAGTTCTGTTATTTATTCCTTTTACCTCTTTTTAAAGTGTTTGCTGAGGATTACTCTTCCATCTAGCTTGCCAACAAAAAAAGTCAAATACGTAAGCATTTTTTCTTTTTAACAAAAGAATTCCAGAAATAACCTGAAATTGCCGACATGAAAATGTTTAGCAATATTTGGAGAGGAATAATCAATGACAATGGATTTCTTGTTCTTGACAAGTTTCCCAAGCAATGTTGCTGCCAGGTTCTCGTCACTCCACATTTCATACACAAATCTTTTCATAGCATAAAAACTGAAAAGAAAAAACTTCTGAAAATGTGAAAATCTGAATCTGAAACAAAATGTTCAAGTGCTCAAAACCAGACATTTCGAAAGCTATGAAGGAATCTAGAAACGATTAACTGTTGCCACACGAATTCTTAATAAATCTAAACAATCCTATCCCTTGTTCCAAAGATACTCGACAGGAAAGGAAGACAGAAATTACCCTTAGCAGTCAAATTAACTGTAACATAGAAATCAATCTTTGCGCAACTGAATCCGAGTTTTATTTCTGTAACTTGGAAATATGAACAAATAACAATACTCAATTACTACTCTTATTCTTACACCATATACAAGACATGACACTTCATGCTGATTAATTATATTAATTGTCACTCATTGTGAAAAATTCCTTATTTACAGTATACTAAGTACAATGCAATGTCAACCACAGCGGATGTTATGAAACAGTAAATTCGAATTATTCTAAAAATTGAAATTATCTCCAATCTACAATATGAATGCAATAAATAGAAGTCTGTGTATAGCATGATTACCTATCAAATACAGTCAAAAAATTAAAGCACAGTATTTAAGCTACACATATGCTGTAGTGATTAAGCTTGCTTTCATTCAATAAATCATTTCGGTTAAATCATACGAAAAGCTAAACTTAAAACTTCTCTTGTGTAACCGTAATCTGGCAAATAACATTCTATACTGACATGTTAGGTAATTTTACGGAAGTTTCTTTCAAGAAGTTTTTGGAAAGAATGATAAATTTCAATTATCCTTTCCTTGCTGGAAAGCTATACACTGGCCTTTTAATGTAATACAAAACTTGAACCAAGTACTGCAGCTTTTAACAAAGGAAAAAATAAACAACAGTGCACCAGCCAATACTGCAAATAAATATAAGAGCGTAAGCAAATAAGTAAAAATTAGAATGAACATTCTACAAAGTGCGCCAAGCAGCCTAATTTCGAATTGTTAACTCCATACAAAGCAAAGACTCACGCAAAAACGGCAGTCCATAATTATTGCTACTGGTTCATTTCGGATTGCTCGAAAGCATGTATACATAACTCTGACGTTTTATATAATTGAAAAATATCGTCTATTGACGGGAATATCATTAGGCTACCCAACAAGTCAAGCCAAAATATCGGGAGTGTAAATAAAAATGTATCTGAACGACGAAACGAACACCGCAAAATACGCTGGATTGAATAACTTAACAAATTAAAAAGAACAACATGGAAAAACCTGCATTTCTACTATGTAACACGTGAAATTATAATTCGCACTCAGAAAAGGCAAAGTGGGCAAACTCGTCACCTTAAAGTAGTAATTCGTTACAACTGTCAGTAAATGATAACCAACTGCGATAATCAACAAAAATATTGCACTAGCAGATCTAGACGACCAATATTGTGCTTAACTATATGGATTTACAATTGATGTTAATGTGGCTCTCTTCATTAAATTACATTAATTTTCAATCACAACAATTTATTCAGTGATACAATCAACTAACGTTCACCGACACTAATATCTCCAGTTGAACGATAATGCCAGGCAATGCCAAAATCCTGAACTAAATAAAATAATAAATCAAATTTAAGAAAGCTGATGTAGAAAATGCTGGTTAAGAGCGGTTTTAATACCGGTGAATATTAAGCACTGCGTTGTATAGCTTTTTCATACAAAAAATCAAACTATTTAAATAAAGTATAAATTTAAGAAAATTCGGTTATAAATAAACCCTATGAGATGCTCACTTGAAAACATATTAAAATCTCTGGTTAGAATATTTTTCAAGTGAACCTAGCGTAAAAAAACTAAGGTAAGAACGAAAAATGCCGGAATCCTTTCGACCAAGAAATAAGATATGCTATAATTGCAGAAATGATGAAATGATATTTTTAATGCAAAAAACAACTTGAAAAGCAATAAAAAATATTTAAAAAAATACAAAAATATAGCGTCATATACAAAGTAAAAAATGTAGCGCCTGAATTTCGAAATCGAAGAAATTATAAAAGTACGAAACAGACATAACCACGGTGTTTTTTTATTTTAAGAAGTCTTTAAACTTCTAACGGAAGACAAGCTGAAGGAAGAGTAACACATCATTATTCATCATTATCTTCAGCTAGTGTATTGTAATCAGCAGTAGCCAATTCAGCCCCCCAAAATGACATACAACAACTGGATAACTGGTTATTTCTGACACGAGGCAATATCTGAAAAAAATACATTTGGAAATTAATTTATAATTTTGGACGCCCTGTTCTTAATCACAAAACTAGAAGACATGCTGGTATTTTGCTAAAATAAAGCAAAGCCTTGAGAAGACTGAAATTCTACAAGTAAATGCGTCAAATGATACATCAGCAAGTCAAGCCTTCAATGAACTCGTTAACTTTTCTTGAAATGACCGAATTTTTCCAAGCTAGTAAAACTTGCTTTTCGACGGAAGTATGGTCCGAAAAAGATGTCGTTATAAACAAACATTCCGATAATGAGCAATGCAAACCCAAGCAGCTGAAAAAATATGGGAAGATAACATGTATGAACGATAACATGCTAAAAAAAATACGATTAAATTCATACCTGTACGAGAATAAAGCGTTCACTAAACAGTGGAATTGACACTAGCCAAATTAACAGAGTCCGAAAGCTGTCAAGTACCATTCTTGTCGTTGCTGATAGCTCCTTGGTGACAGAAATACCAGCAAAATTAAAAAAAGCAATGCTAAAAAAACTCTTTTTAAACATATCCATTTATAGTCAAGCCATGATAGTGAAAGCGAAACAAAAATCAAACTTGGGAGTCCACTAAAATTCCTAAAGTCTTTGATTTTTCTGGGGCGGTCGTTGGTTTACGGCTTTCACTCAACAAAACCATCAACCTACGAAATCAAAAACCTTGGTGGTGTGCGGCACGTAAAATTTGAGCTAACTATTATATTTCAATGAAGCAATATGCCAGATTTATTAAAATAATAATGAGGAAAATCTATAAAGACTCATTAAAAACTTGCTCCCTTCAGAAAACAAACTTAAAAATTACTGCAAGTAACCTGATCAAAGTAAGTAGCAGAGCACACCCAATCCATGGATTACTCTTAATTTCTTGAATTACATCGAATATATCTTCTAGTCGATGATATGGATTTGTGGAAAAAATATACGGCACTTTTATATAATACATTGGAAGCAATAAAAATAATAGAATTATTGTGCCGAAGAGACCTGTAATAGCTGATTTGTCAAGAAAAGAGAACTAAGTCTCTGTTTATTCAAAAATATGTAATATCAGATGTAATCAACACAACCCAACAATTAGCGCAAAATCACCATCCAAAGCACATACCTTCCAAACCAACTACAAGTAAAGGTGGTGCATTAAATTCAGTGATAATTTTTTGTTCAATGACCATCTGAACTGCTACTATAATTTGAGCAATGATTATTAGCAAATCACCTGAAAAAGCATAACCAAAAAGATTGCGAGATGATTCATTGTAATTTTTTTTCAAACAATGATTTCGTCTTCTCAAAGTCTACATCAGAAATTGATAAAAGAACCATCACTGTAAATGCTTCAACTTTGTAAATGATAGTGCAAACCAAGGAACCTGAATGAGGAACCTTCGCCTTAAACTTTGCTATGCAACAGAATGTCACCACACTTCTATTACCACGATTTCGTAGATAGTGATGATATAATGATAACCTTCACGTCAATACGATGAGACCCCCCGGAAAGTGCAAATTTGTTACATCCACGTTTGCAGGATTAACATAAAAAGAAATCAAAAATACCATGTTTTTTGATTTTTTTTTTATTGTGACGTGATTTGCAAATAAACTACAGTTTATCGTAAATTGAAACTGAGCAATCCTATTTTCGAAATTTGGAATCTTTCCTTTCTTACACAATCAAAAAAAACCTGTAATAATTCCATTCATGTTATGTCTGATGTTCTCACCGAAGATAATATCACTCATTCCAACAATAACGAGACCAATAGCGATAAAGCTCATACCTAGCCAACGAAAACCTTGTAGATATGATCTTAAGAAAGCAACCGAAAAGAGAGCAGTGAATATTATCACAGAACCTGTAATAAAACAGATTTATAAAAAAATATGCTTCAATCTGCCAAAAAGTGACGAAGGCCAGAAACGAGAAAATCATCAGAGCAAGGTAAATATTTCATGGTTTTACGCGAAAAAACAACCAATAAATTACGGAAGGTAAACATGTTGAAATGAAAAACATGAATGGAAGACTAAAGAGACGAGACAACATTAAAATACAAACCTCTTAACATTTGGAATGATGAAGCCTGCGTAAGGTTTAAGCTAATATACATTATCGAAGTAGCAAGAACATCACAAAAAGCTGGTATAACGAATACCCAAATATTGATGTTTTGTCTTGGAATATGAGTGGGTATACTGCTTTCACTGCCCTGAAGACTCTGTAGAGACGTCCCATCACGGTGTTTATGAAAACAACGCACAATGAAGTAGGCAAATAAGCATGATAATTCACCAATAAACATACAAATCGCCTGAAATGAGAACTACATTTATAACATATCATGACAAAATATTCAACAAAATAAGACAATTCCTCAGAATGAAACAAAAAAAACAAGTATCTCCTGCAAATTCGATGAGATCTTTTTCAAATTTCTACCAGAAGAATTACAGTTTGAAAACTTCCTAAACAGATTTCTAAAATTTAAAAGATAAATCATAGGAACAACGCAATATATTGCATTTCCAATCCGGGAAATTGCATAAAATCCTATTAATCTAAAATTCAAATAATGCAGAATACTATGTCCAGATGATTGTTGTGAATTTAATCACTCCCGGTTATTTATTCAAAGTTTCCTTATTAACCTGAAACGATGAGGATTGTGGAAAAAAGGAGAGCAACGAAAGCTAAGAGGGACAAGAAAAGAGCAAGTAAACTAAGCAACGTAATCCGAAGAGCCCTTCAAAAAAATAAAGAAGACCATTATCAAAATATTTGTTCCAAAATAGAACAAGAACATGTGAAAGGTAAACTACGGACGGTTTACATGAACATCAAAGAAATTAG